>RJWJ010036989.1:0-15795 GCA_004363605.1 Indri indri | reverse complement strand
GGATCATCTTTGTCTTTTTTTCTATCTCTTCCTAACTTTTATCTTTAATCATTGTTTTTATTTATGCTTTATTTGCTTGTTTTTATCACTTCCTTTTTCTATGTCCCTTATTGGGTTTCCTAAGATACCTGTTCTCTGTTGTGCCCTTTGGGATTTAGTCTTCACATCTAAATTATTTTTTTCTTTTTCTTCTCTTACTTTCTTGAAATCTTTCACTCTCTGTTTCAACTCCTCCAGCAGTCTGGCCAACACCTGTTGACTGCTCAGGTCTCCCCTGATCGCTTTTATTTGTTTCGTGGTATTCCTTCAAAGCTGCAATTGCAATATTAATTTTTTAATTTACATTAAAAGTTTGGATTATACTTTTTATCTGCTTCATAGTAACATTTTTCAATGAGTTTTCTTGTTCTCTTTTTACATGGGAGAGTTTGGGTGCTCTTTGGCCACTTTTTTAATAGTATCTTCATCTGGATGCTGTGTTTACTCCATTTTTTTCATATTTAAATGAGTTGGATTTTCCTGGACCAGCTATGAATAAGAGATCCAGTGGATCATTTTCTAAGTTTCTTTGTTTAACAGCTCTCCCAGTATTATTAAAGTAGCAGAGTATTTATGGACAATATAACCCACATCTCCTTTGCCTCTTAGCACCTAATCTGGTGCAGAGGGCTTCTACTCCCAACTCCAATTTCATTTTGTTCCTTTACTTGCCACTGATACGAAGGGGTATACCTCCCACCTTCCAAAATGTTCATTAATTTTTGGAACATTGAATTTTCTGAGACAAATAAGTTACCTCTTGGCTTTCCCCAACTGCTATCTGCAACTTTTTAATCCACCTTCCTTAGCAATCACACCCTGTTCTACCTTAGCGCAGTTCATAGCACTTCCCACCCAGAAGGAAGCCTGCTCCTTCTAGGTGTGAATATTTGCTTCTGGTTTCTGGGATCTTCCATTGCTAGGCCCCTTCCTTGCTCTCTCATTCTTCATTTCACCCTCAGTCCCCAAAGCCCCATCATTCCCATGAAGTTAATGCTGATTTAATTTGTTTGGGCTACAGTAACATGTAACTTAAAGTTTGTGGATTCTCTCTGTTTTTTAGCTTTTATAAGAACCTAATTGGAGGGTACTTTTTTCTATTTTCCTTGCATATGATTTCCAAGAAAAGAAGTGGGAAGTTTTGGAACTAAGCTGCCACCATGCTTTTATAATATTCACTTAAATGATTAATTTATTTCTGCTGAAATTGAGGGTGAAGAAAGGATTGCCAATCTTACTGATGATAAAACTGCTGGTCAAAAAGGAATTTTATGCCCTAGATTTATACTTGTAACATTTCCAAAGTGTTTTAATGATTTCTCTGGGATGACTTCTGTACCTAATTTATTTCTTAATGACCTCTGATCCGAAGTGTTGACTCTGTAAATATTTTTTATATGAGCTATGTATAATAGAATCATAATATCATCTTTCATAAGGATAATGCATGGTACTAAGAGCTCAGTTAATAGTGCAATTCCCCATTTAATTATCTTCTCTGGCATAACATAACCACCTACTTTCAATTATTATACTCATTGTAATTAAGTCATAGAGACACTCTGTCTCTGAATATGTGACTAGTACAATTTGAACAAAGGACAGAGAGTCAGAGTACAAGTTGGAATGACTTTCTCACTGTTTACCGAAGCATTTTGCTTTTACAAAAAAAAAAAAAAAGCTTCACTTTATACACATTATTTTTCCTGCAGTAGCAAAGGCAAATTCCAAGAAAAAATATTTCAGACCAATGTCTACAAATGGTTAGAAAAATTGTCTAAGGAGGTAGTGCAAACCCAGGTTTGAATCCCAGTGCCTTTGCTTATCATCTGTACAACTTCTCAGAGCTTCACTTTCTTCAAATATGTATAACCTATATGCCCAACTTTATTACCCTGTGTACACAGCAATATCACTTTTTTAATATCCAAATTAGTACATCTCAAATTCCATCCTGTGTAACAGATCCACTCAGTCCATACTCCTTCTTGGCATTCCCGTGGATTACAAGGGCTGCTTTCTCTGTCCACAGCAACAGTCCTATTTGCCATTGCCAAAGAATATCGCCAACCCATGCAAAGGGACATCTTCCCTGATGCTGATTGCCCATATGGTGTAGACACTAAAGCCACACATCTTGAGAAATTCCAACCAGATTCCCCATGATTGTCTTCACAGCTGCTCCTACAACAGTTCCTCAGGGATTGGGATTGAGAAGGATTCCAGCTAGCATTAGTGACATGTTGAGTACAGAGACAGCTCTCCCCTTCCAATCACTCCAGTCACGGGCAGACTTCTCCCTTTACTCACAAAGCACACCTTATTGCTATCATTATTGCCACCACTATGGTTAGTCCACAGTGAGCACTTAAACATTTGTTGGGTATGTGGATGGATGGGTAGACAACTAGAGAGAAGCTTTTCCGTAAAATTGTGAAAATTAAATAAAGAAATGTCATGGAAAGTGCCTGGCACAAAGAACTATGTGACTTTTAAAAAAAAGTGTTAGTTCCCTGTCATTTCTGGTGGCAAACATTAAGTCTCATAAAAATCTTTAATTTAATACGTTTCAAAACTTGATTTAGAAAGCAACAACATCCACTTTTGGAATGAAAGAGTTAATCTCTCAATGTCAGTAGTCATAGATGTAAATGAAATCAGCAATTAAATTTTCTTTCACTACCGACATCCTTGAAACCATACCTTCCAATTATGTAAAACATTACTTAAACAATCAATCCTCAGACCTTGCTTTACCAGCTTGAATTATTGCAACTAAAAATATTTTTAGCTCTTTTGATAGAGGCCTTGTTTTCATATTACAGTTTGGGAAAAATAAGAAAATAAGGCAAGGCAGCAACATTTTGCCATAGCCAAGAAAAAAGCAGAAAGCAGAAATTCTGCTTTTTCCCCCTTTTGTATAAGCAAGTATACAAAATCTTTGTCATACTAATTTTCATAGCTTTTGAAATAGCTATGAATTTCACCCATATTTTCATAGAGATTTGTTATACTTCTTTGAAGATACTTTCTTTAATAAACCATTTGTTTCTTATCATTATTATTATTAATATTATTAATACAGGTATATACATCTTGACTCTGAACTAATGTGACTAACTTTATGACCACTTTACTCCCATGTTTCCAAATGTAAACAATTATATTCAGAATGTTCTCATATTCTTCACATTCTCCAGGTATCTATAACTGTGATGACACATTATGGACATAAAATAAATATTTATGGAATTAATGAAATGTGATGCCACATATATACCATTTCAGTTAACAGAGCCACATAACTATTGCTGAATAAGTTATAAAACCTGCGATTGTTCTCTAAGTGGAATTTGTAATTATCAATATTAAATAAATAGGCAGTGCTCTAGAACTGGGAGTTATTATGGAAGTACAAAATTTGGGGGAAATAGGATTTTAAAAAATTAGAAAGTATAGTCTTGAAGAAAGGAAGAAAAAAAGAATTTAACACACTTGCATTTCCTTCCCCATAAGGTCCACGTAATGATCAACTCAGCAAGTCCCTTCATTAGACTATCTATGCACAAGAAGTAACCCATAACCCTGACATGGGAGTCTTGTTAGCTACTGACTATCTTGTTGGGTCCACTGAGGCCAGCCCACTCTCCTGAGGTAGGGGATGAGGACTTCTTTGCAGGAAATGCATCTTTCCTCTCAATCATCCCATGAAAACAGAGTCGAAAGACATCTTCCTCTTGCTGGAGTTAAAAACAACTGAACGAAGACCCTGAGCTCCAGAGAGGCCTGGAACACTTCAAGTACTGCATCTTGTGGCAGGATTAAACCACACTGAAACCGAATGGCTCTGAGAAGACTCTGGATTTTGTGGCAATTACAGCAAGTGCCACACCTACGGGGAATGATGTTCTGAAGTTACCAAGTCCTCTGACCTCAACAGAGTGAGAGGGGCTGAGTTCCAGCTGCATTCATGGACAACAAAAACAGCCAGAAACGATGAGTTAGATACAGTAAGCCGAGGGTAATAGGGGGCAAATCAATAGAGAGGCTCTAGGGGAAAACTAGATGCTCTGCTAGCAGATGGGCCTGTGGGAATTCATAATGGTTGCATTTTAGAATATCATTCATGTACACTTGGAAAGGAGTATTAAATGAAACCTCACAGGGCTGGGTACAGTGGCTCACGCCTGTAATCCCAGCATTTGGGGAGGAAGGAAGATCATTTGAGGTCAGGAGTTCGAGACCAGCTTGGGCAACATAGCAAGACCCCATCTCTACAAAAAATAAGAGGTGGGCCAGGCATGTAGTCCCAGCTAGTCAGGAGGCTGAAGCAGGAGGATCGCTTGAGCCCAAGAGTTTAAGGCTACAGTGAGCTAAGATCATGCCACTGCATTACAGCCTGAGTAACAGAGTGAGACCTCGTATCTAAAAAAAAAATTCAAACTTCAAAAGTTATGCTTGAAGTCCCAAATTAAAGCATTCTGTGTCATGGGAAATGTTTAAGAGTATGGAATAGTAATATGAATTCAACAGGTATGATATGTAGGAAACAAAATTATTTTAAATTTTTAAAATTTAAACATAAACATTTTTAAAATTCCAGATCTTGGAACACTCTTATATGCATTTACATAACAACCCTGCATACCTACACTGACTGTTGAAATACAGCCTTCTAAAAATATAACTCTCAAAGAATCTAATCATAGACTCTAAAAGTTGTCAGGGACTTCTGAGGGTGTCAGGACCAACTTCCCCTCTACAACAATCCAGACTCCCCTCTATAACATCCCAAACCACAAGAACACAACAAGAAAATGAGTTCTTGCCTGGTACTGATGATCTGTGTAGGATGAACAAAGCTTCTAAAATTGCCTGCTAAGCACATGTGTTCTCTTAAGCAAGCCAGGCTATCACTATGGGATTAAAAGGAGCATTACCTAGTTATAGCTCAAACTTATTGCAAGAACTAATGAATAGGCTACTTTACCAGTTGCTTCCTAGTGAAAAATACATAAATAAAAAAATATATGCTTAGAAGTCAAGTTCATTCTGAAAAAGAAAAAATAAAACTCTGCTCTGGTGGGGAATATTGACGATGAGGAAAGCCATACGGGTGGGGGCCAAAGGCATATGCAATATCTCTGTGCCTTCCTCTCAATTTTGCTGTGAACTTAAAAATTCCCTAAAAAATTAAGTTTTAAAGAAAAAAACATTTCCAAAGGGAAAAAATAAAACTTCTGAATCTAAAGGCGCCGTAACTGTCATTTGTTTGTGGGAGTAGGGCACAGCCTCCATTAGAATTCAGACGGAACTTTGACTGTAATCTTGACGGATACACACAGCAAAGTGATTTTTCTTAACTCCTACAACTTAACTTTTTTTCATGAGCCATAGAATATTCTTAAGTCTATAATAAACTCTTCTAGTGTGATGATATGGCATTATGTTAATTTGATTGTAAATTTATGAGAAAATCTTATGAGAAAATAAGAAGTAGGTGGAGGTTGGTCATGAATACTTTGTTTTATTCTCTGCACTGTAGGGTAATGTCTCAGTAAGGATTTGAAATTTTTGAAAGGAGCTTTTACATACTCACATAGTGCTGGCCCTATTTCACATACAAAAAGGGACACACGAGACATGCAGATGGCTTCTAATTATGCACTGCTCCTGACTTCACCACTTGGGGCTGGCTTATTGGCCTTTCTCCTCTGTCAGAAAGGACCAACTCAGAGCATTTGGGTCTTCAATGGCTTCCATTTAAGGCACTGCAATTCTTTAAGCTGCTGATATATCATTAGGGCAATGTTGAAAAATGAAAACTCTGTTGCATAAGACGTTTTAGAAGGTGTTAGTACAACTGTTTTAGATAAGGCGGATGTTGTCTAGACTGGTTCCTATAATATTGTCCTGCATTCTCTAATTAGAAAACTAAAATGGTTTCTCTGAGGATTGTTCCCATGGTGTTTCAAACTTTAAGCTGTTTTGCATAGCTTCCAAAGCAAAACATATATTTCTGAAAGGGACAGAGGTTTTCAAAATTTCCATAATGGGTATGCATACATTTGTAGTGTTCTGTCTGGACTGCTGTCACAGATACTACTAGAACTCTATTCAATACATAAAATATTTTTTAAGCAGAATGAAAGTATCAAAAAAATAAATCCATTAAGAAAAACATACTCAGCAATTTTAAAGAGTTAACAAAACGAAGTTCCTTGGAGTAAATTATCACAATGCTCTTCTTATGGCAATTATTTGTGAAGCCTTGCATTATCTTTCCATCACCAAATGGAAAATAAGAAATTAAGATGTGGTGAGCTACAAAATGCAAACTATTTAATAGGATCTATGTAAAAAAAAATGTATGTTTCAACAATTAAATGATAACCCTTGGCATTTGTCAGAAAAGAAGGTGGGGAGAATGGAGGAAAAATTATTTAGGGTTCTAAGTCCAAATGGCACAATATCATTACTAGAGGTCATGGGAAGAAGTTATCTGATAGAAAAATATCAGAGGAAAGGAAGATTTGAGCTCATTTTATAGCTTTCATAGAGCATATGGAAGCCAAAGATCTGGAAGTATGTGGAAAAGATTTATGGAGTATAAAGAATTACATGGATTGCATTATTAGAAAAATGTAAATGTGCTCTCTATTGGAATTATTATGGCTGCTTAGCTAGTCACTTTTCTCAGACATTAACCCTTCAAAATGAATGTGAGTATTTTACTCTTCTTTAGAGCTCCATCCCCATGCCTGAAAAGCTCAATGGAGCTAAGGAACTCAGACTTTTGACATCAGGAGGATGGCTCCTATTTTTAGAGGTCATAAAAATCTAAGGGGGGGGGGGTGGAAGGGCAATGTAACCTAAACATTTGTACCCCCATAATATGCAGAAATTAAAAAAAGAAAAAAGAAAAAAAATCGAAGGGCAAAATCACCAAAGTAATTTGGCGTAACTAGTCCACATAAGCTAATTCCTTGAAATGTAATTCTCTATTGTTTGTGCCTTTATATTAAATATGCTTAAAGCAGATTGTTTTATTTCTCTAGCAAGCATAGTTCATGCTTTACAGATCTAAGAGCTATTAAACTATTCTAAGTATTTGGTGTAATTTGTCTTACTTATGTTTTAACCCCTTACATAGTTGAGCAACATCAAAATATGGCCATCTTGATGCTTCAGAAGTCAGTCTAAATCTTACCGATTTAAAAGAGATTAGTGGTTGCTAACAATTTTTCTGAGGATTTTCTAATCTTGATTGGCTTAGATGTCCCAAGATCAGTCATGCTAAGATAGTTTTTTATCTCTCAGAAAGAAAACAGGATTCTTTGCTGAAGTCAAGAAGTTAGCTCTTTGTAGTTGGCTATTGCATTATCTCTGGCTCAAAGTTGTAGGAACATGGAAACTCAGAAAACATTCAAAGTTGAGAGTCCATCAGGACATAAAATAATAACAAAATACCATTTATACTTATCATATTGGCAAAAACCAAAAGAGAATTATTCTAACCGGTGTGTTGGAAAACCTACATGAAAAATGGAAAATAAATGAACCTTGACCCTTACCTCACTCCAATAACAGAGTTAATTTAAGATGCATCATGAACCATATTGGAAAATTAGAACAATAAAGCTCCTAAAAGAAAACACAGGATTAGAATACACAAGAAACAAGTATAAATGAAAAAATTGATATATTATACTTCATTCTAATTAAAACTTCTGCTTATAAAGCTACCTTCTAAAAGAAAAAATTCACAACACTGTATCTGATGAAGAACTTCTATCCAGAATATATAAAGAACTCCTACAAATCAGTAATAAATAGAAAACTCAATTTGTTAAAAAAAAAAAAAAAGACTTGAGCAAATCCTACAAAAGATATATGAATGGCTGATAAGAATACGGAAAGGAGCTCAACATCATTGGTCATGAGGAAAACACAAATTAATACTTCCACACTCATTAGAATGGCTGAAATCCAAAAGACTGATAATATCAGATATTTGTTGGAATGTGAAGCAGCTAGGACCCATGCATTGCGGGTGCAGGCATGAAGATGTACGAACATTTTGGAGAGCCACATGTCATTTTCATAAAAGTTAAATACATATCTACTCTATGACCCAGCAATCCTATTCTTATGTATTTGCCTAAGAGAAATTAAATTAAAAACATATTTCCACAAAAAGTCATATTTGTATTAGCCCAAAACTGGAAATAACCAAAATATTTATCAACAGGAAAACAGATTTTTTGAATGTCCTAACTTCATACAACAGAGCACTACTGATATTTACAACAACATGAATGAATCTCAAAACATAAAAGCAAAAGAAGTAGAAAAAAACAAACTAAAATGCCTACTGTATGATTTTATCTATATGAAGTCCAAAAATAGGCCAAATTAGAAATCAAAACACTGGTTGCCTCTGTGGGGTGGTGATTGACAAAGGGGCACCAATAACGTTCTAGATAATGGAAATGATCTGTATCTTTTTTTGAGTGGCTGTTACAAGGGTGTACACAATTGTGAAAACTTATGGACCTGAACACTTAAGGTCTGTGAGTTTATTGTATGCAAATTATACCTCAAAACATTTTTACAAATTCAATGTTGTCTAGTAATCTACATATATTCCCAGTGATAGGGTAAATTAGTACAGAAATACTGACAGTCAACTTGGTAATAAATTTCAAAAGCCATAAAAATGTGAAAGATCTTTGCCCACATAATTCTATGCATAGGAATTTATTTTAATGAAATAATCAGAGATCTGCACACATGCACACATATATACATATATGTGTATTTACAGTATGTATATATGTGTATACATATAGAATTTTCATTCTGGTACTGTTTATATTAATAAATAACAGAAAAATTCGAACAACCTAAATGCCCGATGATAGGGGCTTAGTTGAATATTATTTAGCCATTAAAAAATATTTAATGCCATATAAAAGTATTTTTTTCAATGTGATATTAAATAAAAAGTGGGAATTTTTGAACATATACAATATGGATATTGATTTGGCTGCTTTGACAATAACAGTAGTTTAACAACATGGAAGATTTATTTTTCCCTTTTGTAAGAATTGTGGTGCAGTCTGGCAGGTAGGCAGCTCTGCCCCACAGGAAATCCAAAGATCCAGGTTCTTTCTATCTAGTTGCTCCACCACTCGTAGGATATCTTCTGCATGATTAAGGCCGGCTCACCATCACCACATCTGCATTTCAGCCCACAGAAAGGGTGAAAGGAAAGCGGAGAGTATGTAGCTTCCCTTTAGGAATGTGAACGGCAGGTTGCACACACCACTTCTTCTTTCTCACCAGTCAGATCATGGTCACAGCCCAGCTACCAGGGAGGCTCAGAAATGTCTCCAGCTGGGCTGCCCTGTGCCCGTCTAAAACTGGAGTGTGGGGAGCTTCAATGCTAAAAGGAAGAAAGGGAGAATGGCTGAGTTGAGTGAAAATTTAGGAGACAATAGTGGAGCACTCTCTCAACAGACGCGTCATTATTGTTCTTGATAGCACGGAGGATAAAAGCGGGAGGGAAAACACAGACATTGACAGCTCTGAATCAAAAGGTGACAAAGAAGAGTTGGACACCACATGTGAAGAGGTTTTAGGACTATTTTAACCAATTTATTTTTCTTATAAATATAAGATATTTATATATCTTCTAAAGTCATACATGATAGAAGTCTATATTAAAACAAATCTAAAAAAACCGTTTGCAAGGAGAACAAATTTCTAGTAGAAAATAGAGCAATATGTCACAGTTTAATTGACAAAATTTCTTCTTTCTTAGTCGTAAACAAAATAATGTTAATTATAGTCAATGGTATCTTAGATTTGATGACGCACAGTAAAATATAAGTAATTAACATTGGTAATTATTTTGCGAAGCTAGAATTAAAATTGGTCTTTATTTCATTCTTTAAACTTCTATCTATTTTCTCAGTTTTCTGTAATAAACAAAATTAGATGCATAATATACATTTTAAAGTGAGTACACAGTATGCTAGGAAGTCCAAATGAAATATCAAAAAGGACAGCCTGAGTACATTAGTCGAAAGATTAAAAAGCCAGGCAAAGCAAGAGGGTGGTGTGACTCCATCCTAAAGATGGGGAGTATGGGATCATTTGCAGGGACTGGGCTTTTACATGTTCTTAGTTGTGTAATAAATGGATCATCATTTCCATTTAAAAACCAAACACAAATATAACTAAAGAATCTGTTGCCCTGATTGGTTAAGAATGAATAAATGAATGTGTCAAAGAAATCAGTCACTACATCTACTAATTTATCTGTGAAGCTCAAAACAAAGTAGTCCCTCTCTCTGCACCCTAATTTATTTTAAAATTATCAATGCATTATTCGAATAGATGTACTTCCGTAATTAGAAGCTTTTGCTCTCTGAGCTTCTTGTACCTATTGGATGTCTTAATCCAATAGGTACAATAGATAATGGCTCAGCTCATTTAACACGTTTTTAAAATCCTAAAATTTACCCAAATATCCAATTTAATCCTTTTTATTTCGCTATTATATCATCTCTCAACTTATTTTTGTCTCACTATCTTGGCCTCTTCTCTAGACAGTTAGTGATAATCACATTAGAACAGTTTTAATCCAACCCAATTCCAGATTAATGCATTATTCTACAACAAAGAAATTGTGCCATTCAGAAACAGAATGCTAACCACAAAATTTTCCCCCTGTTACCTTTTTTTTTAGTTTTTATGAATACACAATAATCATGTATATTTATGGGGTACATGTGATATTTTGATACAAGGGTACAATGCATAATGATCACATCTGGGTAATTGGGATATCCATCACCTCAAACGTTTACATTTCCTTGTATTGGGAACATTCCAAATCCCCTTCTAGTTATTTTAAAAAATAATTTAATATAAAATAATAAGATCTTATAGAATAAGTTAATGTCTATGATTATGCAGCAATATTACCTGATTCTTACGGGTAAAGCATATATTCCCAAAGGATCTAGTGCATCAGACCAAATTGTGTAATCTGAGGGTCAATGTCAAAAGCAAGCCCTGGCAGAAGACACAAGCAGGTTATCAGTTTAAATGGACAAGGAAAAATGGGAGAAACAGGTAAAAGCCCCCAAGCTGGAAAACAAGAAAATAAGAAAAAGGTGCATGTTTTCAAGCTGGACAGTATGAGGCAGAGCAGGAAAGAATTTGTTGAAATGCAGGCACACAGTTTTAGCTGTTTTTTGTAGATAATCGCCATACTTACCCATGAACAGAGAAGATGCCATAAGGTCAGTATCTGGGCATATGGTTTAATTTGCACATTATCTCTTCCATTGAACGCTCTTTCCCCATGGTGCCTTTCTCGCCTTTAGTTACAGGTATGAGCACACTATCCACTTGGCTAATCAAGGTTCTTCATCCCTCCAATCACAGTGATGGATCCACAGGATGGGCATATAACTCAAACAAGACTAGAATTCTCCTGTTAGATTTGATAAAGAAGCAGTGAGATAGATGGTATCTCCCATGAACTGTGATCACCGTGAAAGCCTAGAGCTGTCAATGTCATAGAAGAAACTGTCTGACAGTGAAGCCAACAGAGAAAAGTGGAGTCGACTTACAGAGCAAGGGGCAGCTCCTAGTAACATCCTGTGAGCCCCTGGACCCAGTCTTGCTTAAGGACAACTCAATTCTCAACTTTTCAGTTAAATGAACCAATAAATTTTACACATATGTAGAAAGCATATGTATGCACCATATCCTTATTTTTAAAACAAATTGGAGCATACTCCATCGACTCTCTGCATATTGAGTTTTTCATGTAATATATCCCATAAAATGCCTACATTAGCATGTATAGATCTATTTTATTCCTTAATAGCTGCATAAAATTCTACTGTGTGAATGAACATAGTATATTGCACCAGTTCTTTGTTGATCAACATTTATGTTGTTTACAATCAGTTGCTACATCAAACCAAACAGCAATGAATACCCTTAGATGTTATATCGTTGCACTGTGCAAGTGTATCTCCAGGCTTTTAGAAAGAAATCAATACATTGATTCTAAAATTTACATGGAAATTCAAAGGATCTGGAAAAGTCAAAACAATTTTGTAGAACAACAATGGACTCTTCACATTATCTGATTTCAAAACTTACTATAAAGTTACAATAATCTAGACAGTATAGTTTTAGCATGAGAATGGATAAATGGCTGAATGTAACATGCTATAGAATTCAAAATAAGCCTGTACATTTAGAGTTGATTTAGTTTCAGGAAAGATACCAAAATATCAACGAATATTGATATTGAAAAGAAAAGTGTAAAAGAAATTGATCTGAAAAAATTAGGAAAAAAACTATGGAAAACATGAACTTCAACCTATACCTCGCATCACACATGAAAATTAATTTGAAATGGATCATAAACCTAAGTGTATAAGTTAAAACCATAAATCTTCCAGAAGAAAATTTAGAATAATATCTTTACAACCTTGGGCAAAAGTCTTACATAGATACTTTCTAAAGAAGAGGTATGAATGGCCAAAAAGTACATGAAAAGGTGCTCAGCAGTGAAATGCAAATTGCAACTATTACACAATTAGATACTAACTCACATCTAGCAGAATAGCTTGAATAAAAAAGTCTGACAACACCAAATGTTAGCAAAAAATGGAAGAACACACATTAAACATTGCTGGTGGAAGAATAAAATGGTACAATCACTTTGGAAAACTGTCTAGCAGTTTATTGTAACACTAAACATATCTTACCCCATGACCCAGCAAATGCACCCCTAAGTATTTACCCAAGAGAATTGAAAATTTACAACCACACAAAGTCTTATGTAAGAATATTCACAACAGCTTTATAAATGATAGTCAAAAACAATGAAAACAATATCAGCAATTGGAAAATAAATAAATAAATTCTAGTATATTCAAAAAATGGAACACTGCTCAGAAATAAAGGAATAGAAGGAATAAAGGAATAGACTACTGACATAGCAACATGATGAGTTTTGAGAAATATTATATTGAATAAAACCAGACACAAAAGGGCCCATGCTATGTGACTCTATTTATGTGAAGTCCAAGAATAAGAAAAACCAATCTATGGTGATGGAAATCTGAACACCATAGCCTATGGAGGTAGGCATTGACTGGAACAGGTCATGAGGAAACTTCTAGAGGGATGGAAATATTCTTCATTAGGGGCTTGGAAACACAGGTGTATACATTTGTCAAGACTCATCAAATTGTTCACTTAATATATGTATATTTTCTTGTATATAAATCTTACCTCAGTAAAAAAATATTTTATAGTAGTTAGACAGTAAATGAAATTAAACAAATATATTCAAACCACCTCTTTACCAAAGTGGAAGTCAAGTCGTTGCTAATTTTTTTACCATCATAAGTAACACTGCCATGAATATCCTTTAGAAGAAATAATTACATAGATTATTGGTTGAATTCCCAAAAGTATAATTTTATTAATTTATTTATTTTAAGGCTTTTGAGACATTTGTAAAGCTTTCTTCCAGAAATAATGATCCAATTTATACTCTCATCTGCAATGTATGAAAGTACTCATTTCGTCCACCTAGCCAATATTAGCTATTGCCATTTTATAAACATTTGATGATAATATAGACACTAGATGGCAATAATAATAACACCAACAACAATTTCTAAAACTCAGACAGCAACGAATATACTCTAGGAACTGTCCTACATAATTCACCTATACTAACATCCATTTAATATGCAAAATAACCTGATGAGATAGGTATCATGGCCCCCATTTTACAGATGGGGAAACTGAAGCAAAGAAAGATTAAATTACTTGCCCAGAGTTACCCGGGTAGTAAGTTTTAGAGCTAAGTTTTTGAAGTCAGAAAGTCTAGCTCCTGAGTTTGTGTTCTTAGCCACTATGACACCGTTTCTCGTTGTTATCTTAAATATTGAATGATTTGATTATTGGTCTGGTTGAGCTTTCTTTAATGCTATTGATCTTTTCTTTTGCAAATTGCCTCTTCATGTTCTTTGCTCATTTTCCTCATAGGGTGTTTGTCAGGATTTTTTTAATTATGGATTTGTAAGACTCACTCATAAATTAAGGATGGCAACCCTTCATCGGTCTTATCTACTAAAATATTTTCCCAAGATAGTTTTCTGTTGTCACCTGATATTTCATAATTTTTCACTTTACTTTAAAAATTTCCAAAATACGTAATTTTTGTCCTCATTTAGTACTGTTTATGAAGTCTTAACATATCAAGAAAATACTAATGCATGCTATAAACATCTTGTCTCTGACAACTTTAGAATTCTAAAATGAATTTAAAATTCTATAAAAATAAATTTAATATAAGAGTATTTGGGTTCTAGTAAAAATAGAATAAACTCTATAATGGTAAGTATTTTGCTTTCTATTAATAATTGTCCTTTATCTGATATGTCAAGTTCATTTGCAAACCATACCACTTGTAATGTTTTAAAACCGAGGAGAAATTATGATATGTATTTCCCCTCTCAGGAATAGAAACCCCATTCATCCATTGTGCAAGCCAAAGATCTAGGTGTTAGTCTTGACTCCTCTCTTTCCTTATAGTCGCTATCCAGTCTGTCCATCAAGTCCTCCAAAATATGTCTCTAATATGTTCATTACGCTCCCCTTCCATCACCTCCATCCTAATCCAATGCCATCATCTCCCAGATGGATCTCTGGTGTCACTGCTCTTGCACTCCTGCCTCCCCAACTTCCATTCTCCACTCAGCAGCCAGAGTGATCCTTTCGTAGTGCGCATAGCGTGGCTTCATTCCTCGGTTTAAAGTGTCCAATGGCTCTCCATCACAGTTGAATAAAAGTCAGCTCCTTTCCTAGCTCACAAAGTCATTCATGATCTGCCCCTTGCTTTCCTTTTCACCCTCACCTTGGGCTACTCTCTTCCTCACACACTGTACTCCAGCCACAAAAGCCTTGTTTAAGCTCCTTTAACACAGTGAAGTTCATGAGCACCTTAGGTCTTTTGGTTAGATTTCCCATATAGTTAGTGCCCAATCTTGGCATAGTTTGCAAGTTACCTTCTCAGGGAACCCTTTCCTTGGCCTCCTGGTCACTCCACTTCATGTTTCCCTATTTAATTCTCTGCACACTACTCATCACTCTCTGATAGTTTCCTTAGTGTCTACTCATTTATTTGCATATTTTTTGTCTGCCCTTACTGGCATGGAGGCTCCATATCTTTAGACCTCGTCTGTCTTGGTAACACTGTATTCCCAGCACCAATAACAGTGCCTGCATATAGCAGGTCCTCACTCAATATTTGGAAAAAGGAGGAATTGTGAGGTATCTAGAAATTATCTCTTAGTAATGGATAAAAAGAAATGAATATTTGTGTTTAATATACAGAAGATAACTTTTAGAAAAATAGAACTACTTTTAGAATGTCTCACCTCTAAGAGTAGTATTCAAAAAGAGATTCGGCAACCACTTGTTAAGAAAGCTAAAGATCTTACTTCCAGGTAGTATAACCAAACTCCAATCTTTCTCCTTATTTTATGTTCCTTGCATTTGCTACTGTAAACCCTTGACAATTCTTCCATGCTCTTTTTAAAAAATATTTAACTATCAAATAAAATTGACTATATTCAGGGTGCACCATGTGGTGAGTTCACATATGTACACAATTGGTAATGATTACCACAGTCAAATGAGTTA
>RJWJ010036988.1:0-15760 GCA_004363605.1 Indri indri | reverse complement strand
CCTTGGACACTGAGACACCGTGTGATGTGGGGGCAACTTAAACTGTTGAAGTGTTGAATATTGTGATGCAGTGGGGGAGGCACAGAGGCTGTTGACTCCAAATTACATGCACTACAGCTTAGAACTCTCCACCTGACATCTGTCTGTCAGAGTCTGAACCTACAGCTCATCGGACCGCATATCCTAAACTTCTATAAAAGGAAGAGAAACTAAATCTTTCTCTCAATAGATCAATCGATCCCTGTGCCTGGTGCAGAGATGTCATTCAGTACACCTAGATGGTTCACTTTCTGCTGTTCTTGCGATACCTTGACAGGAAAGGAATACATTTCCAAGTCCTTTAGCCTATTTCTTTCATAGCCATCTGCAATCTTGTGCACTTGGGAATGCTCTCACTGTGCTACCTTTACCCCCACAGGAAGCTGTCGGCTCTGTTGTTGGGCAGTCAGTACATTTTTACTTTTACACGCAGTGGACATGGAGAATGTCCGTATGTGCATTACTTTCTCATCTTATTTTCTCAATAGCCTCGTGTGGGAGTGTCCATTTGATAAGAACAGAGATTAGCCAAATAGCCTAGAGCAGGAAAACATGAGTTCCGACTTGAACCTACACTGGCTGATTTAATCCTGTGCTTTTTCTGACATACTTTTCTTTCTGCTAGTATATTATCCACTATTTCAACAGCCAAAATAGTTTTCAACATTTCAGAAGGTGATTACCTCTTTTTATAACAGTATTTTATATAATACATATGTGTGTGACAGTTATATTAATAAAATGTATACACTCATTTTTTGTGTGCATATTACACATATTGAATATACAATGCACACCTTTTTCTGAAGCTTGGCTTGTGGTTTAAAATAACCCCCCACACATACACACCATTAATCCCAAGTTTGCATAAGGAAAGTGAGAGTGTAGGCACAATAAACTGTTATAGTTTGGATCTACAGCATGGTATAACTTGTTGGGGTTACCATAGAAACAGAGAGATGGGCTTGTACTACTTAAATTTGCACGATCTCCAGGATGGTCAGAATATTTGTATCTGGAGACCAATTCACAGAACAGTCATGGTGAGAGTGGGGCCAGCTCTGTCTGCTAAGCCATGGTGGTATGCATTAGTCCATCCAGCCCATGCTTGGTACAAAGACCAAGAAAAGTCATTGGATGATCAGAAAGTTGGAGACTGGAGAGTCAATGGCTGTTGGATGAAGACTCCTTTTGTTACTCTGCAGATAGATGTGCTTATTAAATCAACTGAGCAGATTTGTGGGCATATCCCTGAAATGTAAGACTCCCTGAATATTCTCGACCACTATTAATCCACCCTTATTAATTCTAATTTGTTTAAAAACACATTGACTAATCCTTGTGTTTCCACTTACCCTGACAACATTGCTTTGCTTTGTTGAAAGATGCTTCTAGAACACATGGAATATTTCCAAATATTTTTCCATGAGATAAAGCTTTGCCGGACAAATAAGTCACCATAGAATATTAGCATTTCTTCTCAAAATCACACTATAAAAAAAAAAAAATCCCTGGATTTGCTTCCTAGAGAGTTTCGTATTCATCACGTGCAGATTAATCTATGCCCTGATCGCAGAGGATATTACTTCATGACCTTAATAACCTATCCTTTTATTCACACATTTCCCTCTACATTTTGACTTCAGGGCCTTCAGTGCTAAATTATTTCCTACGATAGCAAATACGCATCTCAGAATTGAATGTGAAAGACTTTTACATAGTGATATGATTGATTGGTTAATATATTTGAGCCTGAAATATGCCCATATGACATACAACTTCCTTCAAAAAAAAATACTGGAAAACAGTTATGTAATTGCTGGCTCCATGGAAACTTCCCTTCATTGCAGATTCAAATCCCCAAATATAGATGATCAACGCCTACCAATTCAAAACGCTTAGATAGGCCTGGTTACCTAGGCAACCATGTATTGGGAAATGAGATGTCTGTGTTCTCACATTTCTTTCCCAAGTTTTACCTTTTACATTGCTTTAGAGTATAGATTTTAAAGGTGAATACATAATTTTCTGAAGAAATAGTATGATTATGACAATTTTGAAGTCCATCAGGTTGGAATAAACCCTCAATCTACAAGCTAGGTCCTCCCAGACCTGGGAATCTCTCTACTTGAGTTTCCCTGTGAATTGCAGATAATATTTATTAATAGTGCATACCAAGAACAGTGCAGTAAAATTAGCAACCAAATCATTGAAATTCCACAAGTGGGTAAGGAGAATAATTAATTTTGATCTATAAGCAATTGTTGTTATATTTAGTAAAATATCCTAATTTTCAGAACTGACACCAGTAACATAAACAAGAATTAAAGAGGTAGAATTTATCTTGGAGGTTGCTTGAATCCTTCCCTTCTCGGGGCTCACATTTTGTATGCTCCATTTCCTTAATACCTCCTTTCTGATCCAGAAAACCAATGACACCCCTGCCAAGAAGAGTTTGTTATACTCTTTCCCCTTTTCCTTTCAATGGAGCATGAAAGTTTGGTCACTTTTCTGTGAGACAAGTTCTCTGTGTTTTCAAAACATCCCCATCCAAACTCTTCAATTGGCTGGGAAGAGGTTTATGGGCTACCATGACCTATAAAAAAAGGTGGAGAAGAAAACTCTTGTCATGAGTTTGCTTTTGACCATTGGCTAAACAAACTCATCAATTAAGCTGTAAATTCCTTGGGGAAAAAATAATTGTGGGTTTCTCTAGGGATTATGAGTTTTTCATGGTTGAATCCTCAATGTCGTGGTTGAATATTATTTAATGTATGTCAGATGAATCAATGCAAACTTGTCCAAAACCCAATTCAGTGGCAAAACCAACAATGCTGAGTTCTTCAAGCTACCCTTGCTTGGCAACTCCTGCCCTGCCAATGAGCCAAGTGGGCCCTGGGGTTGAAGTATTCACCTGAAGAGTAGACGGGACATGTACTAAGAAGTACATTATAAATAAAATATTAGCATGTTGTAACAAAGGGATAATTTATTTCCTGACAATCACTGAGAAAGCCCATGAAGATGTTAGTAAGAAGCTAAAAAGACGTTACTATGGCACCTTCTTAGCATTTCTCATAGAAATGCCTCCTGAGAAATGCCTACCCTTGCCAAGACTCAGAAAGTCATTGTTTCCTGTGTGTAACTGATACCTTTTTCTCTTCTGGGGTCTTACAAAATCATAAGAATGATCATGTTTCTCATTTTGTCCATTTTAAATGATTAGATATTCCTGGTTTTGAAGACTCTGAGATGCCCTGATCAGAAAACTCAGGTCTTCCTCGAATTCGCCATGTTATTTTTCTCCCCGGTGCTCATTTTCTCTACTTCTTATACCATCCTCTCTTCTTTTATTCTCTCACTTACTCAAACCTGGAAACTGTTTTTCCATCCAAGCATAACACATTGAAGAACCTGATAGATGTTTTCTTACGTGGGCAGGTAATCATCAGGCACATTCTCTACCTGTTCTTAGCAGTATGGAATAAACAACCCAAAGTGATTTATGAAATATTCTGTAGTCTTTAGAAATGTAGGGCTAAAATTGAAGTCTTATAAATTTACACTCTTTGTCACTCAGATCCAGTATGTCATTTTGCAGCAGCTTTGTACAGCTGATTCAAACACCAGGCTCTCATTTACATGAAAGAGCCTGGACTGAGATTAGCACAGGGCATGCATGACAAGATAAAAAATAGATTCATTATTTGACCAGCTGATGAGTCTGCCAGTATAGCTGGTGAATTTAAATCACAAAATGGTAAGAACTGAAAGGGTTCGAAGTAGTTATCAACTGCCTACTTTTGTCTCTAGGCAAGACCATAACTAAGTTATTTCCTATAGATTATTGCCTGTGGTATACTTGCAGATCTCCCTGGAAGGAGATAAAGCCTGGCTCAGGAATTCATTTCCATAGCTGATAACATACAGAGCTAGAATGCTTTTCTGCCTCAGAGATGAGCTCTTTGGTCTAGACTTAGTACCTAGGCAGCCACCACCCAAGGAGTAGCTCCTGATAGATTTGAGTTTCTACATTAATTGAGGCTACAATTTCTTTTTCACACAATATCAAAGCATTTTTGAGCATCTACTATGTGCCCAGGCCTATATTCGAATATGTGTTTACAGTTACTTTAACATTATTCATCACAGCTCAGTTTTCAATTCAAGAAACCTTTCCATGGGTCTCTTCTAAACCTTCCATAACATTTTCCTCTGAAATTTTTAAAAAACCTAAATATTTAAAGCAATTCAAGAACTATTATAATATACAAATAATATAAATATGACTTATTTTGGTTTCAGGAGATTTAAATGTTTAGTTATGAATTAGGGGGGAAGAAATCTGAGTTTAAAAATATGTCTGGACCTAGGAGTATGGAATTGTCACTTCTATTTCTGGCTGACTCACAAGCACATTATATAACAATCAAATTGATGGAACTAATTTAAACATTTATTTCATTGCTGTTGTACCCATTACGAGTATATCAAAGATCTTATCAAACCCAGACATTCATTTGGAAAATAGAGTAAGGTGGAAGAAGCCAAACAATTTTGAAGAGAGAGAGTGGAATCCCTAGATGTAGATTTGCCACGAAACTGACCAAGAATGTCACTTGCATGGTCCTGATAAGAACTTGATTTGTCCACAGAGGTATGTGCTTCTGCATAATTTTCAAACAAGATACTTTTGTATTCTTTTTTTAAGAGAGTTCTGGAATATACCAAATTTAAGGTAAATGCATAATTAAATTTATTCAACTATTGCATTCGACTCATGCATTTATTAAACTATAAAAAATTGCAACTATTCTAACTTAATATTAGAAGTATGCAAGAACTGTTAGAGATATCCTCTTGCATTAAGATCAATATTCTTACAATCTTCCACTACCATACATTAGAGTAAAAATCACAGTAACTCTCAAATTAGTTGTACACCATAATTACACATAAAATGCATATATTGAAGAAAAGAATATAATAGGTCTTCTCAAAGCCAATGCTTTCCATAAATTTTCTCCTTTAAACTCAGAACAACTATAATGGGAATCATGAGGTTAGAAAAGCCAAGACTTAGAGAAGTTAAGAAATATGACATTATTAAATGGTAAAATGTTTAGTGATGGAATGATTTGTTTTAAGGTTAGAGGATGCCAATTTTGCTTTTTAAGACCTTTACTAAGGAAAAAGAAGTTTTGTAATTAATTTCTTTATTTGATTGATTAAAAATGCATCATAACTGTGTGGGAAGGTCCACAAGAACCCCAGCCCAGCATGAAGTCTGTGCTGTTCATCCACTCTAGTTTAATGTCAGATACTTGAACACACCATTACAAAAGTAGGTGTGGTTAAAGAAAAAAAAAATCTGTAAGAATAATTTGCTGTAAGTCAACTGAGCAGTTCAGAATGACACATGCCTAAAATATTTTATTTACTTTTCATAAGGATTTTGGGTTTGAAGAATTGATATGCCTCATGTGTACTTTGTGGTTGAATTTATTGTATAAAAATGATGTTATGATCTGAGTGTTGCTTATCCTTACAGCATACATATGTGAAAAAGAAAAGCACAGACCCCATTACTGTTTATGTCAGCAAAATAATGTAGATTTGAAACAGAAGGTTAAAATAGAAAAGTGTTCTGAAAGTAAATTATCTATTGATTGGAGGAGTGGGCAAACACGAGTTAGCTGGAAGCCATGCAACAATTGTCAGTTTCTGTGGTAGCTGAGATAAACTTTAATCTTGATGGCAGACAAAAGTGTCAAGGAGAAAATAAGAATTTAGTTGCTATGATTGTTAAGTTTTATCAGGCACTGGAGTTTTCTGCCTTATGGGCAAAGATTGTTAGTTTGGAAAGGAAACTGCTCAAACCAGAGGTATAGAATTGTAATGAAAATGATAATAGAAGAGCCCAATTATATGCTTGGTTCTACCTGTGGCCATGACCCCTGACAGCAGTGGAACAGGCTTGTAATGCAATGTGTGGACAAAATTTAGTTTATAATTGCAGATTCGGTAAACACCGCAGTCAGCTATTCCTGGAATAACACATACCAAATTGTGGGCTTTTGCTCAATTTAAGCATTATGCTTTAGAGCATATCTGTATCATTATTATTTATTATGGAAATTAGATCATTCCATTTCCATATGTGTTTTTAATATAGAGTGTTACTGGAAGTAAGTCTACCCCAACTGCAGTCTTTTGCTTTTCAGAGCCTGTTTCTCAGCCAGGAAATGTCCCTGTCATGGAACAGTTTCACCTGTTGAGGATTAGGTCAGCAAGTTCCTTGAGGAGTAACTGGGCACTAGAAAGTATCTACAGCCACATTGGTACTTTGGCCTCCTCCCCAGATGCAAGAGCAATGACATGAAATGTGCACACACATTTATTTCTTTGTGCTATGTAGCCAATGTGTGTTGCATGTGTTTACGTGTGTGTTCCCATCTAAAATGAATCCATGCTTTGCCATGCAAAATTGGCATCCTCTAACCTTAAAGCAAATCATTCCATCACTAAACATTTTGTCATTTAATAATGTCGTATTTCTTAACTTCCCTAAGTCTTGGCTTTTTTAACCTCATGATTCCCATTATAGTTGTTCTGAGTTTAAAGGACGTGCAAACGTCATGTTGTGAGTTTTTCTTCAGGTGCCTACTCTCTCGTTATACCACGAGCTCCATTAAAGCACATAATCCGTTCTTCATTTTTGAAGAACAGTGTATTGTGTAGCAGTATACATGATATACTGCATGCTCCAAACAACTTTCATTTTATTAAATGTTCGAATTAAATACATGAATCAATAAAAAACATAGATGCGTTTGAAAGAAAAGTTAGCAGAGGTAGGACAGTGATAGGTGTTAAGCTAATTTATATGTTTGGTGCTGATGCCCTTATATGGCAGGTGATTTTTCAGGCATTCAGGCATTTTGTGTTCTGAAATCTAAATAAATTCATTGATTTTTAAGAAGCGACCCTATTAAGGAGACCCTGCTGTCTCAGAGATGGAGAGGGTGTGGTGCGTGTGTATTTGGAAGATCTCTATATCCCGACCGCTGTGGACTGAATGTTTGTCTTCCCTCCCTGATACATAAATCCTCACCCCCAAGGTGGTGGTATTAGAAGGTAGGGTGTTTGGGAGGTGGGTAAGCCATGAGGGTGGAGCCCTCAGGAATGGGATTAGTGCCCTTATAAGAGAGACCCCCGAAGAGCTCTCACTTTTCCTCCCATGTGAGGACACAGCAAAAAGATGGCATCTTGAACTGAGAAGTGGGTCCTCACCAGACATCCATCTGCTGGCACCTTGATCTTGGACTTCCAGCCTGCAGAACTGAGAAATGTCTGTTGTTTATAAGCCTACTAGTCAATGGCATTTTGTTATAGCAGCCCGAACAGACTAAGATATTCACATTCAACTATAGTAGAATCTTTCACATTGTTGAAATATTTATGCAAATAAAGTGTATTTTTCATGGTATGAATTGGGCAGCATAGGTTTCGGGGACCTGTATCCTCTCTACCCATAAAAGGTGTGCATTGGTCGGCATTTTCCAGGGAAACTGTGTGGATATAGAGATAGATGGATGTCTGCCTGTCTGCCTGCCTATCATCTATCAATCTATCAGTTTATCTAAACAGGGTTGCTTTAAGAAATGGGTGAGGCCTTTTGCCTATTCCTTGAAATGGCGCCGATGCTCTTATAGGTGCAGTTATGGTTGCCGGCAGGCTGAAAACTCAGGATTTTTACATTGCAGTCTTGAGGAAGAATTTCTTCTTTGGGAAGCCTCAGTCTTCATTCTTAAGGTTCTCAACTGATTGGATGAAGCCCACCCACATCATAGAGAAATATCTGCTTTACTAATTGTAAATGTTAATCACATCCACAGTTACTTTCACAGCAACGTCTAGGTTAGTGTTTGACCAAGCAAGTGTAAGGCAGAGTTCTAAGCACCTTTTATATATGTTGTATCATTGCATGATAGGAGGGAAATCATATTAGAATCTCCATTTTACAGAGGAGAAAACTTACAAGTCATGAGAGGTAGAGATATGATTTATGCTCAGGGCATGTGCTTCCAGAAGCTGCCCCTGGGAATGATCACCTGCATGTAGCATGTATTATTCAGTGCACTAGATCTTGGAACCTCCTATTTTAAGCAATCCTTCCTACAATTCTTCCTTATTAAATAGCACCATATAAAAACACATTTTGTAAGTTGGTATATTCTCATTGCATGTAGATTTAGATCAATGACCTTAAATATATCTGTAACAATGACAGTAAAACAGCCATGTAGTAATACTAATGCTTATTGTATGTTTGCTATGTGCATATTCTAATCATTTCGCTGTTTAAGTATTTTATGGAATTAGAGTTGTTCCCAGCACATAGTAGCATCATCATACTTTCCTAGAGAAGGGATCTGAGGCTCAGAGAGATTATGTTTCAAGTTTAGCAACAGGTATGCGAGGAGGCAGAAACCAGGACACCTGTGCTGGTAGCTCCATACTGCACCCTTGTGTGTTCTTGCTTCTGGATCAATATATTCAACGGAACCTGAGAAGATCCTTTCAGGTGGAGACTTAGCTTTCAGCATGGCTGTGATGGAATTGCGGCCAGAATCCTGGGGATAGCCTGACTTCTGTTGTGGTCAGAATTGTGAGCAAAATGACATCCCACCTTGCAAAGGATTTTCTGGAGGAGTTCTTATTTTCAATCACATGTCATTGGATTTCACCTGCTATTTTCAAATCTTCTAAACAGTTCTAGCCTGAAAAAAGAAGGTAGTATTTTTATAAAATGCTCTTGACATTTCAAGTGTTTGCTGCATGTGAGATTAGAAATACATTGTTGTTGCTGGGCGCTTTCATATCACACTTACCTTGAAACTACAGGCACACAACTTAAAGCTTTTTTTTTTTTAAGATTCCTATAAAGAAAAAAAAGTGATAGTAAAATATATTACTCAAGTCATTCTATTTTCCTCAAAAATATTCCTTTGTGTAGATGGCTGGAAAAAAAATCATTTGATCAGGGAAAAAATTTCCCTATAAACTGACCTTTCTACACATGATTTTGAATTTGAAAACTTACCACATATGATCACATATATTCTAAGAATAATAGCTCACACTGAAACAGTACTTATACTTCATGTGCACACAACTTAATATTCTTCCAGGGAAGCCAAATAGCAGTCATAAACACCGTGTGTCTCTCTGTCTGTGTACCTCTGCACGGAATCATGTGTGTGTGTGTGTGTGTGTGTGTAAGATAGAGAGAGAGAGAGAGAGAGAGAGAGAGCGCCAGACAGACAGACAGACAGACAGAGAGATACCATGGCAGAAGTGTATTGCTAGGAGGAAAAGAAGCAAAAAACAAGAGAAAATTCTGTACTTTTCCTGGGCACAGTTGTGGTAACAATGCGCACTCTGATTTTAGCTAATCGGTCCTTACTCACTGGTGCCTGGGAAGAATTCATAATGTCCACCTGCAGCATGGTGGGCACAGTTCATTTGAGTGCCGTGCTGTCATGCTTCCTCAGTTATTTACTGATCCTAAAATGAAAAAGGACTGAAATAGTGCCCCTGAGAGAGCCTTGGAGGACAGCCCTTTGGCTCCGTGGTTATAAGCTGTGATGGTGACCAGCACTGGTGTTGAGAGGGACCCGCACCTGTGCTCTCACAAACCCGATTATTTCTGTCCACAGTTACAGAAGCAACCTGAAAATTTTATGGCAACTTTGGGGCAGAATTATGCACATATTTCAACAAATTTAAAAACAGATGATTCAAGGGAGCCAAACTGCTAAGATAAAATAACAGACCAAAACCACAAGCATCAATCATTGTTTGTGGGTTTGAGTAAATTACTTCACATTTTCATTTCCAATTTGCTATGTGTGAAAATGAGAGCTAATGGATTCCAATGCCATGGCCATGGAGAATTTCAAAGGTTAATACTATGTGGGTTTTTAAATAGTTAAATTCTTACGCTATGTATTACATATTTTTTAAACACATGGATTGTGCTGTGAGGAATGAGTAACAGTTATTTGCTTGGAAGAAAAATACTGTGAGTCAAATACAAAAACATCTCCTGGGAAGATTTGGCACATACCCGGAGCTGGTTAATATTTGGAAAGGTCATTTTGGAGCCATTAGGAAAACAAGGATCATTGAAATGACCTAACCAGGGGACTCTGGGACAGCTACCTTTTAGCTCTATTGATTATGACTGAGGTTTAATGGCAGGAGAAAGCCACAGTGGCCACCATGGATTTTGCCTCCTTCTCTGAAATCTCCCAGCTGGGGATTTTAATTCTCATCCTCAGCTCTCCACAACTGAGAGTGGTGTATAACAACATTAAAATATGTTTGAAATACAAAACACTGAAACCACAAGAGGCATAGCAAGTTTCTCCTTACCAGAAATCAGGATGTCTTTTTAAGTCTTGGAGAGACAACTAGACAACTACCACAATAAAGAGTTTTAGACACCTACCTTGCAGCTATTACAGGTTAAAGCAAGACTATGTGGGGGGGGGGAGCAGAAATAATTCATTCTTAATAACACTGCATTCGTGCAGGATTTTTAATGCTTGATTTCAGAGAGAGTTTTCCTGTGAAACGATGTACAGATAACAGGCAGGGGCATTCAGTGAGCTGGCAGCACACGCCACGCAGTTTGACACGTGCAGCTTTGCTGCCCTGCACGACGAGCTCCCTGGCTCTCCCTGAGGGTAGGGGGCGACCACAGGGAAACGAACTGGGCTGCGGTGATCTTGTCAATTTTTTGGAGGAAGCTTGTCTGATTTACTCTTCTTAGGCACAGAATTTGAGGAAGGTGGTTTGGTATCATAACAGCTTAGGTTGGGAGGAATATTAATTTTCATTCTGCCATTCTATAGTTACATACTAGAGAATAAGAAAGGTGAACTATGGAAAGAGCGAACAGTTATTCAGCACGCGCTATGTGTGAGATAACGTACAACGAGCTACGGCAGATTAGCACAAAGCAGGGAGCCGTATGTGTCTGTGTGTCTTGTAACTAGTTTCAAAGATAAACCTATATAAAAATTAATGCAGTGTAGGGCATTGGGCATACATTAAAAGGCTTTCTGAGAGAAGCTGAGGTCCCTGCTGCCAGGCAGAATCTGGGAAGGTGGGATATGAGCTGCGTCTGAAAAGATGAACAAGGCTTTAAAAGATAGTCAGGGAAGGCAATGATATTAAACATGAAGAAACTGCCTGAGGAAAGACACACAGGCAGATAAGCCACACTCTTGCTTGGGGTGTCTCCAACCTACAGAAAACTGAGCAAGGGTAGGAGTGAGTGTCAAACACAAAAACGTGGGGAGTGGTAAAACAAATGTAATTAGCTTTGTGAGCTATAGAAAATGACCTTCAAAATTCAAGATATTACAGGAACCATATTTAAATTCATTTTTGTGGCAATGCTTGAAATGACAGATGTAAAGATGCTTCATTCTATTTGAAATATGCAGTTGGTTTGGAGAGAGTGGCAAGATGTGTTGGGTCCGACTGGATCAGGTGCACGTTTCTGCGAGTTTGTGGATCACGTGGCTGCATACTGCTACTTCTGTTGGTTACATATCGTTTGGATACTACTCTTCGCGAAGTTTTAAATTTTGTCAAATGGTGACCAAGGAGGTGCTGTCATATAAGCAGTAAAGGAAAAAATGTATTTTCTTTCAAAGGATTTAGCAATGAGGTTGTTTTTTTTTTTTTTTTTTTTCTGTTTCCGTTCTGTGCATATTTCAACTAGTAAGGCCCCAATAATTTGTATTTCAAATTCTCTACAATTGTTATTCACTGCCACGGCCTTGATGAGAACCATGCATGCAATGTAACATGAGTGCGTATTTGGGAATCATGCAGTCTGTAGACTCCACACAGGGCCTGGATTTATTTGTTGTGTAATGTTTATTATGTGATAATTCTACAGGCTAGGTCAACAGTCTTCACTTACAAAGGAAGAATGACATCAAAAGCCTGAGAGCAATAATAAATGTAGAAGTAAATATCTGAGTAGAGTGATACTCTGCTGCATCTGGGAATCTATTGCAAAAATAGCAAATGGAAACAAAATACCCCCAGAATATATATAAAGTAAAAGAATTAAGGGAATTTTATGAACTTTAGTTATCATTATTCTAGCAAGAATTACTTAAACTTCTATGACCACAGTGGTATTTTTAAATTTCTTTCAAAGAGAATGTTTAATCAGATTTTTAACTTAAAATTAACCAGGTAACTCTTTTTGATAAAACAACAATAAAGGTGTAGACTTAGTATAGCTTATAAAACACTTTCTAGTATGCTAAACATGTACATATGCCATTCAAAGAAGAATGGTAATGCTATTCTTGGTAATCAAACTTGGTAAATAGTTCTAAATAAAGCAACTTTATTACCAAAAAACAGGAGTAACATTTTTTTGCATTTTTTAAGACTTCTGTCAACTTTTACTTTATATGTGACAACAGAAATTTGCAAAAATTCAGAAGTCAAAACTGTTCAGAAGGTAGAAAGCAGAAGGAATTTAAAAATAATGCTTCCGGAGTTTATGAACACCAAGAAAGAAGTCTTAGACCACACAGTCAACTTACTCGAGGGGTAGGGAAGCAGTATTTCAGATGAGAAGAGAATTAATTACTCTCTCAAAAGCCAAAGAATTTTAGTAGTAAAGGTGAGTGAGACATAATAGAAAGTACCTAGAAGTTGGATCAAATCCCAGCTTACTTGGAGTCTTGTGATGTGACCCTGAATGAGACGTTGAGCATCTCTGAGTATTTATTCCTCAGCACATAAAGGGACGTCGTGACTCCACTCTGCAGTTACTGTCATGCATGGTGCAAGGCAAAGAGTGGAGAGCTGTGTACGTAATGTATCACCAATAACAGCTGCTCAGGAACTGTTATTCTTTTCTAAGAGGGTAAAGTTGACTAGTAAATGTTACAACAAGAATTGTATTCAACTTCTAGATCACAGTGAAAAATTTACTGATTTTTGCAGAGGGCAAAAGAAATCAGGAACCTGGAAACAAAAGGAAAGATGAAAAATAAGTTATTTATAAAATGCATTAATTTTGAAGCAAAATCTTATTTTGTACTTACAGAAGATGCTTTAGCAAGATAATTCAAATTTGGTTTTAGGATTAAAAATGTAGATTTTTTTGACTCCAGGTTTCTTTCTGTCATCTCTTTTTATCCTTTTATTATATGTCTAAACCACAAATACATTTTATAAACAGTCATCATGCAGTTTTTCCCCCTATCTGATTTGGTAGCATCTCTGCAGTGTGGATGACAGTGATGAGCATACCACAGGAAAGTTACCATTACAGTTTGGAAAGCTGGGACATCACATGGCAATGAATGCAGCAGCACAGAGAATGAATGGTTCATCACTAGGTACTAACACGCAGCAACCTGCAGGCTGCAAACAATCTCCCTGATTGTGCCAGCGTTCTGTAATTTGCACAATGAAATACATCAGCAGAGTTTTTCCATTTTCATTAACCTTTCTTTTAACTCCCTGCCTATTTTTACTCTTTTAAAATTGTTCTCAAAAAGGAAGACAACAATGTACAATAAAAGGAGAGAGAGAGAGATTTAAAGAACAATTGACAATGAAATGGAGAGTTGTATTAAAAAGCAATGAAGATCATGTCATAGCATTTTTAATGATATACAATGTGTCATTTCTAGATTACATGCATAATGATATATCAAACTTCTGTGGTATATTAGAGCTGCTTATCGATGATAACAGATGTTGCAACTGGATTTTCCTTTCCTTTACAGGAACGTGCTATAGTATCTCATCTCTCAACTGAAGTTTTCTCCTCTGTTGGGGTCCACATCATTGACCTTCTCCTTCTCTTGTCTGGTCCTTCTCCTTTATTCATTTTCTTTCTCAATTTCCTTCACTGACTCCTTTTCCTCTGCTTGCACTTCAAAAGTAGACATTCCTTTAAGGTAATGGCTCCTAACTCCATCCCCTGCCCCCCACACAGTCTACTGGTAGATTAAATCTGTTCCAAAGCTTCAGCTATCATCTATTTGCAGAAGACTCTCAAAGTCAAGCTTCCATTTCTGATTTCTTCTCTGAGTTCCTCTCCTACATGCTTAAGCTTCTGCTGCAGACTCCTGTTAGTGTTCCATCGTGTCCCTGTGCAAGATTACCCGCATTGAATGTTCCAGCTTCTTGAGTTCAGACTTGTTCTTTCCCTTCAGCCTTTAAGTAAAGATTAGCAGATCCATTTGCTCTGCATTTTTTGTGGTTTCCCACGGTTTTCTCAGTAACAGAGACAGAAGTTTGGAATGGCCTCTAACCTTCCCTTTTCTCAATGCCCACCTCTGATTTCTCACTGCACGCCGTCACCCAAACATGGGCCCTAATTCCTTCTTCTCTTGCTGCTTTGCCATGTCAAACAGGCGTGTGTCCTTTCCCTGTTGTGCAGTAGCTCCTTAACTGGTGTTCTCATTTCTCTCTCTACCCTATAAATCTGAGCACCCTGTGCCACCTTGGTGATCATCCTCAGACAAACCCTCACTGTGTTCCACATCTGAAAAAACAAATCCTTGTATTTTCAAAGGACTTTCTCCCTATTCCTTGCTATATCCACATCTCCCACAGCAATGCCTGAAGATTATTTGCAGTCTTTTGTAATTGTAGGCCAGCAGTTCCCAGTGTTGTCCCCAAACCAGCATCATCAGCATCACCAGGGGACTTGATGGAAATCCACATTCTCTGGGCCAACTCCAAACCTAATGCTTCAGATGCTCTGAGGGTGGGCCCAGCACTCTGATTTAACAAGCCCTTCAGGTGATTCTGGGGGATGCCAGAGTTTGAGAAGGAGACCTCTCTATTGTGCGTTTGGATGATGGTGAATAGGAAAAGTTGCTCTGGCTAACTTAAGCCTGCATACAAACCCTCTCCCCCATGTACTGACTGTGTGCATATACAATGGCAGCCACTATTTAGAATACGTTTTCAGTGTTTTATAGTCTCTTCAAGTTCATCGCGTTTGAAACTGGCCAAACATTGAGAGGACTGCCACAGGAGCAGCATCCAAGTCTTCCTGGTGGTGGATTCTGTCTGTTACAACTGAGGTCCATCCCACAGATCTAGTCCCATCATTTGTGGTTTGCCTGGGATTGTCGTTTTGAACCACATGGGACAACCTGTTGATCAGACGTGGGCTGTGGCTGTGACATTAGGAGCACCATGCTGTCCAGGAAAGAACTTACATTTGTATTCCTCACGTTTCATAACTTCATGACTATAATGTACTAATTGAGTTCTCCCCACTACAGAATCTTCTTTTAAGAAAAATTGATTATAAATGAAGCCCAAATTCTCTTATATTTTTCCATAGGTGTCCATAGGACTTTAGAACTGGAAAACGAGTATTTTGTAACCCAGGCTTGTAGTTGTAAAAGAGGAAACCACTTCATAACCACCACCTAAACTTCTCGCTGAAATTCTGTGACTTTCCAATCTTTAGCCACTTACCTCTTTCTCTATTTATAGGCTGGTCAATATCCTTCTGGTCTCAGATTGCTACTACATTTTCAACCTTGTCACCAAATCTTTGAAAATAAGCAATATTCTGTAGACAGTGCATATGCTTAGACATTCCTCAAATATGTCCAGCACTTTCCTACTTTTGTACTTTTTT
>RJWJ010036987.1:0-15775 GCA_004363605.1 Indri indri | reverse complement strand
GTCCTAAGTATCAGAGCACTAATTCTCACCCATCTCACTAGCGTTACCTAATTTCAGCACCATGTGAGGAAGAACGTTTGTGTTTTTGATTTTTAGACATGGAGCTTCATAACGTCAGCTGTTAGAATTGAAGGCCCAGAGAACAAAAGTTCCACCTACAGCCACCCCCAGAACCCCAAAGTGGAGGTAGTCTAGGAAAACCAGCAGGCGGTGGAACAATGCCAAGCTTTGACTCCTGTATTTTCTTCTGAAGGTGGTTAAAAAAAAGAAAGAAAAGAAAAGGGAGGGAGGCATGGAAATCACTCATCATGCATTCTCTGACAATTCCAAAATTCTTGTTACGTAACCCTCGCTTAAAAGATGTGATTCTCTACACGCTGAAGGAGATGCGATATTGGGCGAGATCCCTGAATAGCAGATGCGGGGCCTGGGGGGCACCTGCGGCTTTTCCCCCGGGCCGCCGTCGGGGTCGAGCCCGACGGTCCAGCGTTAGACCGCACAACCTCTGGCTCCCGGACAGCCTCACTAGCAGGAGGATCCTGGGAGTGCTGTCTGATCACTCCTGGTCATCTGGTTGTCCTGCAGCCGGGATGCCCGGTGCCCACACAGGCAGGCGAACCGGGAGAGAGGAGAGCGTGGGAAAAGGCAGTGTGGCTACATGAAGAGCACGGCATGTGCGAAGGCATGATGATGTTTCTGTAATCCCTTCTCTGCTGCCAGTCGAGTGATTAGAATCCCTGTTATCTCCTGTTGTTGTTCCCAGTCACACTGCAGTGTTGTCGTTGCATTTTTCATTCCCCAAGGTATAGCACGGAGGAAAGACTGAAGGAAAGCCCTCAAATTAATCACAGCGAAATTCACAGTGCCTTAGAGGTCCGTGAACCCAGAACTCCCACTGAAATGCAGCATAACCTTAGTCGTTTCATTTTCCTACCTCTATCCCTCAGTTTCCCCGTTTGTAAATGACAGCAGGAAAGATACCTGCCCCGCTTATCTTGTAGGGAGCCGCTCGTCAGCGACGTGGTAGCGTCTTCGAGCATACCATCTGCACGGGGCAGAGACCTGGAGTGCGAGGTGTGAATGCTGGCTTGGTCTCTGAGTGGCCTGGCCGGCTTATGAAGTGGCTGTCCGTCTCTCTTTCTCCATCTGTCCGGTGGGGACAGGAATGGACGGCAGCGCAGCCTGCAGCGTCCAGGGCCCCTTGAGCACCCACTGGTAATCTCTGCAGATCAGATCGTACAGCAGCTAGAGCTTCCGTGGGAAAGAGCAGGACACACGGTACTTAACAAGAGAACCTGGCTCATTTGGTCTGCCATTTAGTTGATTAACCACACTTGACACCAGACGCAGCCTGTTCCTGAAACAAGTTACGGGAGCCCCCTCAATATTTCATGCAAATGCCGGCTCAGTGTGAAAAGGAGACTACTCCTTTCTCCCCACCTTTTTTCTCCCAACAGAAAAGTAATTTCTGGTGAACTGATGAAAATTCCCTATTGCAAAAAAAGAAGATACTCATTTATAACCATTTGTTCTGAAACATAAAGACAGACATGGTACGTTTTTCAGGTAGCAGGACCCAGGGACTCCTGGCTGGAGGGGACCTCCGCCTGAATCAGTGCATTTGTTAAAAGAACAATTCTTTCATGCTACTATTTTGCTTTTATTAAAGAATTACAGTTTTCAATCAAATATTAATAAACACCCCCCATTAGTGGCACTGCAGATAAAGCGTTTTCTGTTCTCAATGGCTGTTGCTGGCTCAGCTCTTTGAAGAACAAATAAAAATTAAGTGAAACGAAGGCTCGGCTGCTCTGAACAGTGTCTTCTAATACAAAAATCAGGGTATGAACTATTCAGTAACAAAGTTTTTAAATCAGACTATTCGATTATGAGGGAGAGTTGAGTTGAGAGTTGAGTGGTTCACTTTTCTCTTCCTGCCGTTGCCCAGTTCACCTACAAGAATGACGACAAAGGAGGGGGTTGGTCGAGCTGCCTCCCCCACGGGAGCCACTTCCTCTCTGGCACATCAGTAGTTTCAGTCCCTCCCTGGAAGGCTCCTTGAGTCAGACCCCCCACTGCATTAGAGGTGCGCTGCCAGGGCTGGCGGGACCCACGGCTGTGCCGATCAGACCTCGCTACACTTTCAGTTAGAATCATTGTCTGTCTTTAAAAAGTCAAGATCTACCTATTGGTAAGAAAAAATATTTTCAGAGTCCCGTCTTTACTGACAGCACCAGCCCATGTTCCAGGACAGACACCCGTGGGAAGTTGTCATGCCTCTCTGCACGGAAAGCACCTAGCACCTTCCAAGCACCTGAAGCTACTCAACACACGCTAGTGCTCTCCGTCACTCAAGGCAGTACGCTCACGTCCAAGCGCACATTTCCCTCACAGGGGCCAGTAACTCCTTCTGCCATCTCATTTGGAAAACGTGGTTTGAGATGCTTTCAAGCAACTTGATACTCAGAGTGTTGCGCGGCGGCAGCTCAGCCCCGGCGCCTGCACCGCGAGCCCACACGCGGCCGTTCAAATGAGATGTTTGCTCCCGAAAGCAGAGCTCGCGGCTTCTAAGCCGAATGCACTTATTTGACTGTGTCACCTTAGCATGTAGATTTCCTAAAATACACACGTTCTCGCCGGTAATCCCACAGTCAGAATGGGCTGTGGAAGTACAGCTGGCGGGGTTTTCTGCACCAGGGCAGTTGAATATCTGTGACCTGGAGACAGTGAAGGAGTTTATTTCATTTTTCTTTCCCACAAACTGGAGTCAGATCTTCACTGCCATGTAAGGTAACTTTCTGCTTGTTTAAGAATATTCCAGCTGTGTTTATGGTGTTCCAGCATTCCCCTGCCAAAACCTTTGACAAATGAATTGGCAATATTTTCAGGGATTTTGGAGAGCACAGACTGGATTAAGCCATTAAATCCTCATTTGTTTTTGTCATATCTGATCAGGATATGGGGATAAGGCTTTTGACTATTAAAACATGTATGCAGGGAGGACTCAGTTTTGATCACATTTTAGCTCTGCCTACCTAGTACCTAAACATGCAGACATGTGGAAACTTTTATCACATGCCCCTGGGTGACTGACTGTATTTTGCCCTCTTGTTCTCAGTACAGTCCTCCAGTCTCATCTCAGCCATGAGATCTTGCCACCTAGTAAGTAGATCCTAATCTGAACTCAGCCTCAGCTGCCACACGTGAATGATGTTTCCCTACCAATTTTAAATAAATTAGCCCAACATCAGGGATGGTGCATGAGAGTATTAGAATGATTTTTATGCCCCAATAGTAGACCGGTAGCATATGTTTAGTAAATCAAATCCTGCCACTGCTAAAAAGATACAGCAAAGAAAATTGGCTGCATTAAGATCTTTCTTTGGCTAACTAGGAATTTATAAACAAGTTTTCCATAGATCGAACGCTCCTTCATGCTGCACAGGTTATTTTAAGTTATGCCGCTTTCAGATGAAACACAGCAGGCTTCTGCACCTCTTACCGAAAAAAAAAAAGTAACGGAAAAGCAAAAGGCCCTGGCATTGTTCATGCTTTTAAAAGCACCTGCACTTTTTCTTTGGGGGCGCGGGGAGTAAGGGAGTGTGCAGAGCAAGAATTCATCTAGTTCTCTAAAAATTTTCTTGCAGCCGAGAAGAAAGGTATAACACCTGAGTTAAGATATCCTTTAAGTTGAAATGACAAGCATAATAGATGTGTCCCAAAAATCATCTCTGTGGCAGGGCTTCGTGCTTTCCTTAGATCTTGTCTGTAGGAGGAAATTACTTCGAGAAACCTTTCCCCAGTCAATCATTTATCTGTTTTAGCAGCAAGAAGGCAACCTCACTGAAATAAGAGGAATCCAGCTCCTTTCATTTCTATTAGCAATCTGACATCCTGAAAGTGGAGATAATAAATAATTGCAAAGGTAAATTACAGGTTGACCACATTTGCAGATGGATTTTTTTTTTCTATTTTGTATATTTGGAGGTTTTAAGACAGTAATATACATGCTCTCTTACCTTAAACGCCTCCCCAGCAAAAGAGAAATATGCAGCTTTATTTTTTGAACACCTGTATCCTTTTTGTCCCCCAGCCTAGTTTCTCCAGCTTTTTTTGGTCAGTAGCCAAGAAACTGATTGCTGAGACAGTCCAGAATAGCTAAGGCCTGACCCTACAAGATCAGAGCCATTGTCCTTTCGAGACCCAATGAACTCTACTGCACCCAAAAGCTCACTTTTAGTAGGAGAGAGGGACAGCTACGACCTAAATTATTTTTGTCCAGTGGACAGCCTTCTAGCTGGCTTGGGAGAAAAAGCCAGCAGCCAGTCTTAGCAGGGGCATATGCGATCCTATGTTAGTAAAAAGCCACAGATTTGGAGGCCTAATCTTAAAGCCACCAGTATGTTTTCTGTAGTGATAAAAAGAAAATTAAAATCTCTGCATAGGACTTACCATGACCTCCTGTTTTAGAGAAATCACAAAGGTTAACAAGCTACCATTCCAAGAAACATTTGGTTCTGTGGTTGCTTAACTTCATCCAGAGTAGCACAGAGTGACATTTTTCAACATGCACCCCCCCTTGATAAATGACACAGTAATTTTTTTCTCTTAAGTAACTGAACACAGTACAGAACTTGACAGAATCCCCTAAGGAGGCAGCTTCCCTCTTACTGCACCACTGCCAATGGAATTAAAAGGTTAAAGAAGTCATCAGAGTTGTCAGATCAGGTTTTTGGATGGGGTAAAAACTGTATAATTAGAAGCATCAGTCGAGTTTTTAATTGCAGGTTTCATAGAGGAAAGGGCAATGGTTCGAGTTTATAGAAATGTGATTTTATTGTTCTATTGCTAATACTTCTGAGACCTGTTAATTGCTGTATCTTACTAAGTTACTGCAAAAGTTCTGCTTGTGTGAAATTGTGGTAAATGCATAAACTGTGCCTTATTGATTCTTGGTGACATTTTACGTGTTTTTTATGCATTCTTAACCTCCATTTGGCAACTGTCAATTTGGCACATGTTCCTGAATAGTAAGAGCAAATGCAACGAATGCAACAATCTTCTCGACTGTTGACAAGCAGAATTAGTCCAGGCTTCGCACGGTTTCAAATATATCTCCAGACTTGCTTTTCTTCCCCATTGGAGTTTCAAGAAGTAGAAAAATTAAAACCTCGTAGCATTATTTCCTCTGTTAATGATGTCGGTGATGATCATGATGCTTCTGAAGAGATGTTACTTTGAAGCAGATGGTAAATTTGGACTCTTATCATCTTAGAGCTCAGCATCAATATGGAAGCCAGTAGAGGTACTGTCATCTGTCTCACACTCTGTTACACACATCGTCCAGATGCCTTATAGAAGGCCACAGAATTGCTTTTATTGATGACAGAAGCTGCAGTCAGTCTAGGTACAGGTAGCGTGTTTAAATAGCAAGCCTCATCAGCTGCCTTGCTGTTGGAGAACCATATGAAACAGCTCTGCATTCCTAGCGAGCTGGACTTCATTCAGGCCTCTTAAGGCCAGCTTAACCAAGAGGTGAATGTGAGATGAATTTCCCATGTACTGAGAGTTTCTGTGTATTAAAAATTACAGCACGATGCGAAAAAAAAATGCATTGACTTATTCTCATGACTGGATGTCGTTGTGCTTTGGGGTGATGGGCAGGCCTTGCTTTCTCTTATTGCTGTTTGATTAAAAGGTGCCACTGCTGCAGGATTGACTTGATAATCTCACCAGGTGCACATGAAGAGCAAAAGAAGGAAATATATTTCATGGCTCACAAATTGATTTACATAAACCAAACAATCTGCTGGTTGTTTGAATGTAGAATGTTCTATTTTGCTCATTGGCCACAGGGGCAACAATCTTACATTGTTGATGCCAGAATTCTGCTTTCATGCATTCGCTCTGAAATGACAATGGGCTTCAGCCTCTCAGTGTTTAGATCTGCTTCATTTGGAAATCTTTTAAGTAGTAATAATAATAATGTTTTGAGGAAATTGAGTGGAACACTGAATTACTCTCTGATACCTAAGTTCATACTGTGCAAGGCTAAAGAAGCCGAAAATCAATGCACTTTCAAAGTCATTAGAGATCATAAGTGAAATAAGTCTGTGTTGCTTTAGCTAAGCTTCTAGTGTGCTGTGGTATTATTATAAAATCAGCCTGAATCTGCATTAATTTCACAGTCTTTTTCTCTAAGAAGCCCAAGGGTGCATGATGAATAAAATGTAAATTTGAGAAGGCAGTGTTTTTATTAGTGAAAAGCTCAATGAGCCGTGTAGTTGGAGCAATGACCTGCATGGTGGCCAGCGCTGGTACGAGAACCAGGACTTGGCAGTGCAGAGTCTAGTTAGCTTGCAGCACAAGGAACGACAGGCACGGAAAGTTTTGCAGGTCTCACAGTGGACATTCCGAGAAATGTACATTGTCTTGTGTATGTTAGACTTCAGGTCAGATCTCTGATACGGTTCAGAAATTCACGGTTTTCGAAAGTCATGAAGGTGTTTATGCGAATAAAAATTCCAATACAAAATTTTAAAGTTTACTGTATATGCACTGTTGAATATTCTTAGAGTCATAGAGCATTTGTTTTGTTAATAATAATTACTAAACAGCTTGTAACACATTTGGTATATTTGTCTGGATTTGAATAGCATCAGTTTATATTTCTACATATATATATATTTTTTTAACTACCCAGAAGGGAGCAGATGTATTTATTTGCTGACATTTTGAGCTCTTGAAATTTATTTGCTAATTTGCCCTTGGTGTGAGAATTTTCTTATTTGCTTCTTAAAAAAAAAAAAAAGAAAAATCAAAGATAAAATTTGAAATACAAAGCCCTGATGTGTGGATGCCCTCAGTAAAGATCACCAGCCAAGGAGAAAATGGAAAAATGGCAACTTTTTATTTTAGAAAATGCAGACTAGATCTTGCTAATTTCAAACCCTGTGGCTAAAAACAGTACCCAACTTCCTCCCCTAGTTTCCATTAAAAAAAATAAACTAATAAATAAATAAGTCTTTCTGCTTTGGTCAGATTAGCAAGTCAGCACTGTGAATAAAAAGCAAAATAAGATAAAACCAAAGAGAGAAGTTGTTTATTTTTCTGTACTACTGAGAACAGTGTCGTCTTGTGGCGGTTCTCGTAGACTGTGTTGGTTTAACAAGCGTCCAACCCTTTTGTCTTGTTGTTTTTTGTCTTTCCTGCTCCCTGTCCCCTTGTTTCCCACAGGCTGTGCGTTTGTCACATTTTCTACAAGGGCAATGGCACAGAATGCAATCAAAGCCATGCATCAGTCTCAGACCATGGAGGTACTGTATCATCTGCCCTTTCTTTGTTTTCTTTGTGCAAATGATGGGGAATGGTAAAGCAATTCTCTCCTGTGTGGATTGTTCACATGACAATCACAGATTTAAACTTTCACCATCTCGATTTTCATTCATTCATATTCATTCTCATTCTCTCTCTTCTCTCTCTCTCTGCATTTTTCCCCTAATGACTTGAAATGCATTTAGTAAAACCTTCCACTTGCTCTACAGTTATTTTTGGAGCCTTTTATTGCAGCAGCACAGGTCCTGCGATGTAAAGTCGTGATGCACTTTAAGCAAAGTGTCATTCTGGACCTAAAGGATCGAGTACATTCCCCAGCTCAGCGTTGGTATGGATGAAACAGTAACAGCCCCCACCCCAGATTGCAGCTTGCCCTGCACCGAGTCAAGGTTCTTCTTGTTACGTGGGGCCAAGTTATTTGTAGTCGAACAGAATTATGTTTCCGCATCAAGAATGCTGGAGAAAGTTAATACTTCTCCCATTTCATTTAACAGCGAAAAGGCTAATTTATGAGAGTCCCCTGAAAAATGAGATTTGTCTCCTTGCTAAAAAAAAAAATGAGCAATGACAAAGAAACATAAAGGCTCAAATTCGGTCTCCTAATGAGAGATAGTAGCTTTAGGGGAAGATAAACACACTGGTGTGGGTGTCCACCCACAAACGTAGATAGATGGCTCTGTACTTTTAGTCTGTGATTTGGGTCATGGCCTTTCAGAATTTTGCACAAAAGCTTTCCAAGAGTGATATGCCGTTACTTCTTCCGTATTGTCTGATAGAATCATCTGGGAGTGCATGTTCTGCTGTATTGTGTACACTGTATCTCTGTGTATGGGTGATCTTTTCTGGAGGTGGCCTTGTGGTGTTATTGAAGCTATGTTTTCATATTTTTTAAAAAAAGATTTTCAATTTTATTTAATGTACAAAAAACTTTTTATGGATTGAGCTTCTCTTTTGGCCCCATTTCATTGGGGTTTTTTTTTTGTTCGTTTGTTTTTGTTTGTTTTTTGCAATGCTGCCTCTCCCAAAGCATGCTGGGAGCTAAGTGATCATTACGCGTCATGTTTTGTGGGCAACTTTTTTTATAGTGAATCAAAAGGTGGGTGCAAAGGGGGGAAGGAGTGTGCATGGCATTGTCATTAAGTGTTTACTGTACTTTTCTGAGTTGTGATACCAGCATTGCAAAGCCTATTGTCTTTTTTGAACATTCATTTTGACTTTGATATTCCTAACATATCTTATATAATCAATGTGTTTTCCTTTCAGTGCAATGCATTTTTAAGACACTCACACCCCCCCTCCCTGAAGGCAAGCTCAGGTGAAAGTCGGCCATGATAGGAAATGATTAGCAGGATTTGCCATACATAGGAAATCTAGTCTTGTAAAACACACAGTTACTTATGTGCTACTGTTTTGGGTCTCCCTTTCTCTTCACTTAGGCTGCCCCATTATTACGGATTTCCAGCCACATCTCAGCTTGGAGATAAAAATGGAAGTGCTGTTAGGAAAACCAAAAAGTCTTTACCTGTATTTATCCCCCATATATATGTTTCATTCTTGATTATTTTTATTTCCATAATTTAATGATTTTGTCCCCATAGTGGTCTCCCTTTAGATAATTTTTTAACCTAAATTGTTTCAATTCTGTCAGAAACGTTGCCATCCCCATAGGAGCCCCCTGAGTAACACAGAGCCACAGCTGATGGGGCTTTCTCCTGTGTCACTGTAGAAGTAGCGTTCAGACCCTAAAGCAGAACTGGGTAGGACCCAAAACCGGGGGAAAAATAGGTTCTCACAATGGGAAGATTTTGTTAGAGCAACGGGTCGTATTTAAGACACCCTTGACCCTTTATTCATATCTCCATTATGAGAAAATCAAATTCGGTGTGCTTGTTCTTAAAACTGGACATCCATGCTTAAACAAGGGGCCCTCTGAAGAAGAAACTTCTTCTTGAAGAAAATTGACATTTAAATAGGCCATATATTATGCAGTTGCATAGTTGTACAACTGAAGTTTGTTTTTTTAACTAATGACGTTATTTTCAGGACTCTGGCATACATCTTTAACCAAGATGTATTATCTGATTCAAAAGGATGTGAACATTAAAAGAACAAGGTCTCGAAAACAGTTTTATATTGTGCTATTTCTTCACTCCACACTCTCCCCAGCCTGTTTTCTCTTTCATGGTTTACACGAGTCTTTTTAAAGCCATCATCATTGGCCTAATTTTCTGCTTTTATATCATTTTTTAGTGTTTAAGGAAGAAAAAAAGAACAATAAGCGTACTGTGAGGAGGAGATGCCATAATTTGTTACGGAACAAATTTGACGCAACAATAACGGTTTTCCATGCAGAACCCTTTCTCTAAATAATTTTCATCTTCAGAGTGTTTTGCTCTCTTCAAAGTGTTGAAGTGCTGAAACGTGGAGCAGATAAAGAAAAATGAATTATAGATTTTTTTCCATGATGGAAATATTACTTTTATGCGATTGACTGACATTTAACACCCCATGACTCTGCCTGGCGTGGCTGAAGACCCGTAGGCTGGAGATTGAGCCCTGAAATATCTTCTCATTTTTCTCACTTTTTTTTTTAATTAACAGACATGATAACCTCTTGGATTCATAGCTACATCCCCAATAACTACCCACAGTGATAAGGGGGAAAAAAAATGCAAGTTTGTTTTTTAGAAGAAAGAAAAATGACCCAAAGGCAGTGGAAGGGAAAGGCTCATTTAAATAGGAACATAACATTTCTGAGAGGGGAGAGAGAGGTCTGTTACCACGCTGAGTTCCAGTAAAAGTTTTTATTTAATCACTAGGGTAGAATTACTTCTTTTTACCTCAGCAAAATGGAGCAGCTTTAATGGCGATGCAGTGTGTAGGGGCCATGCTGAGGAGAAACGGGGGAGGAGGGCCGCGGTCTGCTGAGTACTGGCCAGGCGGCACCCGTGTGGAACGTTCTTTGGAAGGAGGTCTTCATGCTTGGGGTGGAGGCCGTTACTCTCCCTGATGATTCTGTCTTCCACAGAAATGAAGCCACCCTGTTACATGGCCTTTGGCCATTTCCTTCTGAACTACCCCTATTCCTTGCCTTTTAAAGGAAATTAAAACTGAAAGAAGCTGCTGGAATGGTGAGGTTCATTAGGGGAAGAAGCCAAGTAGATCCTCCTCCTGCCATTTACGGTCTATCTCCTGGGACTAGCACGTGCTTCTGGTGTTCTGGGGTTTGCAGTAGCTCCAGGAATTGCAGGTAGAGTAGACGCGACGTGGAAGGAAGAAGAGAGAGCCTTCCGAAAACACTCGAATGTGGACTTCGGCCCATGCCTGTGTTCTCCGACGGTCTCCCTCCTTCCCCCACACGTTACTAGAATGAAGCCAGCTTCTCCCCTTTGTTGCTGGATCGGTGTGATTCCCACCATTCCTCAGTCCAAAAACATAACTGAAAATTGGAAAGAGTGAAAAAATAAATGAATTAGAGACATTTTCATTCCCGTTACAATTTCTCCCCCTTTGTCCTCTGCTCACCTGTGCAAACAGGCAGACACGCAAAGACAAGTCTGTCCTTAAGACGGGCGAACCGCGAGCTTAATTAAAGGACATTGATGGGGTCCGTTGTCTCTGAGGAGGTCCCGGGAGGTCGGGGGAAGACACGTGAAGAGAGGAGGACAGGTACTTTAATAATCAGAGCGAGAAAGCAAATGGCCTCACCGACCACCCGATTGCCCCAAAGAAACCAGTGACAGTCTCTGGAAGTTTCTGTGGATGGTGCTGTTCAGAGAAGAAGAAGGAATATCAAACCATTTTAAACCATTTCAGCCCATTCCATGTGTGCCGAGGTAGCTGAGAAAGGCAGACCCCCGCAGACTGAGCGCCCCAGGGCATCCAACCAGGCTGTAACCCCCTCTCCGCTTTCCGATGTGTCTGACCACAGGGCTGCTCTTCACCTATCGTGGTGAAGTTTGCGGACACTCAGAAGGACAAAGAGCAAAGGCGCCTCCAGCAGCAGCTGGCGCAGCAGATGCAGCAGCTGAACACTGCCACCTGGGGGAACCTGACGGGGCTGGGCGGACTGACCCCGCAGTACCTGGCGGTAAGTGCCCCACGGGGCGGCGGGCGTGGTCCGCGTACCGCTGCAATGCTCCCACCGACTCGCCCCCCAGTGCGCCAGAAGTTTCATTTTCTGAGTCTCAGGAAATTTTTGAAATTAGCATTTACGCAGAATACTTCGTTTGAACTGATTAGCATAAGAATGGGAGTGATTTCATTCTCATCTGATGGAGGCTAAACTTCCAACCCGCACTGGAATCGAAATACCAGGGTGACGGCGCTCTAGAGCTCGCTGCCCGGCCGGCTGGTACCTGGCCCACCAGGACCGCAGCCGAAATCTGGAACTTTCTTCTTTTTTTTTTTTTTTTTTTTTTTTTAAGACTAGTCAAGTGCGGTAGTGAGGAGGGGATCCTGGAACTTTCATTCCGTGATCCCGGGTCTTCCCAGTGCAACTGTGTTGACAAAATCAAATGTTCCTTACTTCATGTGTTTGAAACCAACAAAATTAGATCCTGTTCAGGCCAAACAGACCCGGTTCCTTCGGCCATCCTTTGCATTCCATGGTTTCTCAGCTTTCGCTTTCTCGTTCCTCTGTGCTTACCCGCTTCCCTTGCCAGTGTCCTTATTGAGGTACAGTGTCCAGAATGTACGACAATTTCCCCAGTAAGGCCTAAAAAGGACAGAGTCGTGAGCCCTAGCATGGCCTTGACGTCCCGCGGTGGCCGCAGGGCCACGTTGCTGTCACCCCTGCGAGGTGGGGGCTGGAAGGCAGAGAATGCTCCTGAGTTATTTGTATTTACCCTGCTGCAAACCCTGCTCCTCTACCTCGTTTTATCTGATTTCGAGCGTCAGTGCTGGACTTGACATTTATAATTCCATATTGTGAGTTTGGGCCTTTATTCCAGCCTCCGAGAGAGTGTGCGTGTACATGCGGTGTCCTGATTCTGTCACGTTGCATTTTAACTGTCCCTCTCAGAGCCGTATTCTCCATCAGCTTTGCTTTGTAGCAGAAGCTGTACTGTTCTGTGAAATGTCCTCCTTGGTACCTTGAAAGGTACGATTCTCCTGCTCGTGGTCCAGATGAGGAAAGGGAGGCCCAGAAAGGTTAGTAACTTTACGCAGGGTCACACAGCTGCTGGTGGCCCACGGATTTCAGCTCTGCGTGTGCCAGCCAGCTGCCCTGTCGCCTCTCAGAGGACCGAGTGCAGGTGGGGATCTCAGGATCTCCTCTGTCCTTTCCCCCACCCCTACCCTGCAGTGCCCCCTGGGGTCTGGTGTGGACGGGCTGTTCAGTGCAGGTTTGTTAACGAATGAAAGCCTGGCTTCTCCTATCTTCGTCAGAGTCGCTCACAAAAGCACTGACTCTGCTTTCTGGCCGTTTCTCTGCCTTATCCACAAAGATACCATGAGAGATTGTGTCAGGTGTCTTACTAAAATCTATGTATGCTCTGCTGTCTTTTTCTTTCAACCTAAAAATTTTATTAGAATAGCAAGTCTAGCTTAACAATAATTTGTTTTCACAAACTTGTGCTGTCGGAGTGCTCAGACACCATTGGTTGGGTTGTGCATACCAGAATGACGTCCACCCCCAGTCTTCGAGGACATCTCCTATGCCCCACGGCTCACAGAAATCTCTGGCACATGTTTCTGTGACCACATCTGCACATTATTCTATACCTGAAGGGGAATGAATCTCAGTCTCTGGTATAAAAACATGCTTTAATAAGCTCTTGCTATGCTTTCTCCCATCGTGGCTTCAATTCTTTCTTACTCACTTTGTTCTACACATTTCACTTGAAAATCATTTTCTCTGAAAGAGCCCTCAGTTGTACTGAGCTATAGATCCTGACCCTGGCTTACCAGAGATTGGTTATCCATGGGATGATCCTTAGTGGTGGTTTAATGACATCCAGGGATCTCCACTTACCTCAATAGGTGGTAATAATTCCTCAGACTATCTCCAAAGCTAATTTAATTTTACTTTAATTTTTTTTAAACTGATGTGAGGAAGGGCTTGGGCCTTGTAAACGTAAGAGAATGGAAAGCCCAACACATCAGACCTAACTAAGGTATTTCCATCACAGAGGGTCACCCCTAGCTTCCCCCACGCCCTCCTCCTGCCTCCCTTGCTCTCTGTGAGTGTGAGAACGTGTGTGGCGCACGTCTGTGCACACGGAACACCCAGTTACCACATTCAAGGCGTCGAGCGTGAGTGAACACTGCAAACTCTTTCTCAGCATTAGTGCCTGTTAATGCCGTGTCCCATGATATTATCACACATGAGACTCGGATGTGATCAGCCGTGGATACTCCACACTGCTTGGCACTTTGACTTCAATTGACAGGTGCCCTTTTCTGAGTCACATCCAATTGTAGAGTTTTCCTATTACACTGAAGAGACCTGTCCTTTCCCAGAGGATCAGTGTTCTACATTATATTTTGCAGAGCTCCAAGTACATTCTAAAAGCTATTTTTAAGCAGTGGATTCATCTTGTTCTTTCTAAGCACATAGTGTTGTAACAGTGTTTCAGTAATAAATTTAGTAAATCTATGCCCTTTGGTATCCATGCACATTTGAACATAGGAGATAACTATATGCCTGCCCCCACCACAAACTCTATCTGCCTTACTTACGAAAGAGAGTATCTGTAAATCCAGCCCGACAGTACGTAGAGCACCTAAGTAAACCTCCAGTGCAGCTGAACGGGACCAATCTAGGAGCACTTGGGGACAGGAGCCACGTGCCTTTGTCTTGCGGCACCCACTGATTCTGCCTGGCAGAAGAAACGTGGTTTGGAATGCTCTAGGGAAAAATGCAGACTTTTTCACAGGTATATGAATATCGTTTTAAAAAGACTGACATATTTATAATGAACAGCTTCAAAAGTACATGGCACCAGATAATTCCAAGTTTTGACAAGCAGTGTTTTCTTTCTGCCAAAGAAGACCATCTTAAAAATGGCTGGCCATTCACTTGGTCGTACAGTTACGGCTGTACCTTTGTGGCCGTGAATAGATGCATCTATGTCTGTGGCTGTCGTGATGATCTTTATGTTGGTCCCAGAGTCAGTGAATTCATGTGCTTCTCATGAAGGATAAAGGAAACCAAACCGTGCAGGGAAGTAGAGGAGATGGGGGAATGGACCTTGATTGACAGGGATGAGTTATGGTGGCTACGAGACTACAGAGAGAGATCATTAGTCACACTATGTTGGTTTCCATAGATTTAATACCTGGTTGTTAAAAAGACTAAATTGACGAATTGTTTTAAGGCAGCAGTGTTAGTGCGTTTCCCCAGTGTCTGTGTTTCTTAATAGAGATCAGACATTAATGTGGATTTACAGCCCCCACTCTGGGGACCTTCAGTCCATCACTCGGCCGTAGCAGCCACCTCTGTGAATGCAGAGTCAACTGAATTTGCCCCCAATTCAAACAGGAAGTTACTTTGTCCTCGTCTCCACCTGGTTCTGACTTTGCACTTGTGCTTTCGTTGGCAGCTTCTGCAGCAGGCCACCTCCTCCAGCAACCTGGGCGCGTTCAGTGGCATTCAGCAGATGGCTGGTAAGTCACGAAGCCGCCTTTCCTTTCCACTGTGCCGTTGTCTGAGTTTGGGGTTGGTTCAGAGGGTAAAGAAAAGGAGAGGGGAAAGAGGAAGAGGAAGGGTAATGACCAGACCTGTTAGCTTTCCAGCGTAGGTGATAAAATTGGAATCAGCTGCCCTGAAGGGGCCCTCCTGCCTCTTGCATTTCCTACACACTCTTCACCGCGCCCAACAGCTATCGAATGAAGGGACTGAGAATTCCTGCGTGGTGTGTGTGTATATTCTCCAGTCATTTGTTGTTTTTTTAAATGGGATTGATTACTGGGAGATTTCCAGCAAGATTCCTATATCCAGGGCAGCCAAGATGATTGACATCCCTCTCAAATTTTAATAATAGGCAGTCAATAAAAATGTTCTGACCCCCATAATGAAAACCAGGATCTCAGGCCTATCTTTGATGCAGTTTGCAGCCCTTGATAACGACAGACAATTAACAGGGTGCCTTTCTTACTTTAGTGCCCCAGTTGACAGAATTGCGCATCAGAAGCCTTCATGTGAAAGTATAATCTTTGTTCTCGAGAAAATCAAAGCGCGACTGTATTTGAAAGCCGGCTCATTGAAGGATTCCTTTTTATAATGAGCTGTGCCAGTAGTCACCAAGGTGCAGTGATTAGTGAAAGGTCACTCCTACTGTGCCACCTCCGCGCTGATTTCCTTACCTAACACGGGGCCAGGGAAGGCAGCGCGTGCGATAAATCAGAACACAGGTGCCCGTTAACCTGCCGTGAGCAACAGTCAGAAAGCGTTTTCCTTGTTTGATTCCAAAAAGGTGGGGGGAGAGGGCAAGGAGAA
>RJWJ010036986.1:0-15784 GCA_004363605.1 Indri indri | reverse complement strand
GCATCCATGCCAACATTTATTGTTTTGGGACTTTTTGATAAAGGCCAGTCTCACTGGAGAGAAGTGATATCTCATTGTGGTTTTAATTTGCATTTCTCTGATGATTAGAGATGTTGAACATTTTTTCATATGTTTTTGGGCATTATTCTGTCTTCTTTTGAAAAGTTTCTGTTCATGTCCTTTGCCCACTTTTTGATAGGGTTGTTTGATTTTTTTCTTGTTGATTTTCCTGAGTTCTAAGTAGATTCTAGTTATCAGCCCTTTATCAGATTTGTAGCATGCAAAAATTTTCTCCCATTCTGTAGGTTGTCTGTTAGCTCTTGTGACAGTGTCTTTGGCTGTGCAGAAGCTTTTTAATTTGATCAGGTCCCATTTATTTATTTTGGTTGTTGCTGTGATTGCCTTTGGGGTCTTCTTCATAAATTCTTTGCCTAGGCCAATGTCTATAAGAGTATTTCCAACATCTTCCTCTAGAATTCTAATAGTTTCACTCCTCAGGTTTAAGTCTGTTACCCAGCGTGAGTTGATTTTTGTGAGAGATGAAAGGTGTGGATCCTGGTTCAGTCTTCTACATGTGGCTATCCAGTTTTCCCAGCACCATTTATTGAATAAGGATTCTTCTCCCCAGTGTATGTTTTTGTCTACTTTGTCAAAGATTAGGTAGCTATATGAGGATGGTTTTATATCCGGGTTCTCAGTTCTGTTCCACTGGTCAATGGCTCTATTTTTGTGCCAGTACCAAGCTGTTTTGATTACTACAGCCTTATAATAAAGTTTGAAGTCTGGTAAGTTGATACCTCCCATTTTGTTTTTATTGCCTAGAATTGTTTTCGCTATGCGGGGTCTTCTCTGGTTCCATATGAAGTGTAGAATTAATTTTTCTATATCTTTGAAGAATGATGTTGGTATTTTAATAGGGATCACGTTGAATCTCTAGATCACTTTGGGTAGTATAGACATCTTAACAATGTTGATTCTGCCGACCCACCAGCATGGTATGGTTTTCCACCTGTTTACATCCTGTGCTATTTCCTTCCTCAATGTTTCATAGTTCTCCCTGTAGAGGTCTTTTACCTCCTTAGTCAAATATATTCCTAGATACTTTATTTTCTTTGTTGCTATTGTTAAGGGAATTGAGTCTTTGATTAGGTTCTCAGTATGACTGCTATTGGCATATACGAAAGCCTCCGATTTGTGTGTATTGATTTTATATCCTGAGACTTTACTGAATTCATTTATCGATTCCAGGAGCCTCTTGGTTGAATCCATGGGGTTTTCTAGATATAATATCATGTCATCAGCAAATAGTGAGAGTTTGATCTCTTCTGTTCCCATTCGTATGCCTTTAATCCCACTCTCTTGCCTGATTGCTGTGGCCAGGACTTCCAGCACTATGTTGAATAGAAGTGGAGATAGTGGGCAACCTTGTCTGGTTCCAGTTCTAAGTGAGAATGCTTTCAGTTTTTCCCCATTCAGTATGATGTTGGCTGTGGGTTTGTCATAAATGGCTTGTATCATTTTTAGGTAAGCTCCATCTATGCCTATTTTGTTAAGTGTTCTTATCATAAACGGGTGTTGAATTTTGTCAAATGCATTTTCTGCGTCTATTGAGAGAATCATATGGTTTTTTTTTTTTGTTTCTGTTTATGTGGTGAATTACGTTTATAGATTTGCATATGTTGAACCATCCCTGCATCTCTGGAATGAAGCCTACTTGGTCATGATGGATTATTTTCTTAATAAGCACCTGGATTCGGTTAGCTAGAATTTTGTTGAGAATTTTTGCATTTATATTCATAAGGGATATTGGTTTGTAGTTTTCTTTTTTTGTTGCGTCCTTTCCTGGTTTTGGTATCAGGGTTATGTTGGATTCATAAAATGTGTTGGGGAGGAATCCATCCTTCTCGATGCTGTGGAATAATTTCTGCAGGATAGGCACCAGTTCCTCTTTGTAGGTGTGGTAAAATTTGGGTATGAAACCATCTGGTTTGGGTCTTTTCTTTTTTGGAATGTTTTTTATTGCTGTTTCAATTTCGGTCCTTGATATTGGTCTGTTCAGGAATTCTATTTCTTCCTGGTTGAGCCTGGAGAGCCTGTGTGTTTCTAATAATTCGTCCATTTCCTCCACATTTTCCAGTTTGTGTGCATAAAGGTTTTTGTAATATTCATAAATTACATCTTGAATCTCCATGGCATCAGTTGTGACTTCTCCTTTTATGTTCATGATGCAGCTTATTAGGGATTTTTCTTTTCTGTTTTTCATTAGTTTAGCCAAAGGTGTGTCAATTTTATTTATTTTTTCAAAGAACCAACTTTTTGTTTTATTAATCTTCTGTATAGTTTCCCTGTTGTCAATTTCATTTAGTTCTGATTTGATCTTATTAATTTCGCTTCTTCTGCTGGGTTTGGGGTTGATCTGTTCTTCTTTTTCCAGTTCTTTGAGTCAGTTCATTAGGTTGTCTATTTGTGATCTTTTTGACTTTTGGATATAGGCATTTATGGAAATAAACTTTCCTCTCAGGACTGCTTTGGCTGTGTCCCACAGATTTTGATAACTTGTGTCACCTTTGTCATTTAGTTCAAAGAATCTTTTGATTTCCATCTTTACTTCCTCGTTTATGAAGGAATCATTCAGCAGATAGTTGTTTAATTTCCATGACTTTGTGTAGAGATGAAAGTTTCCGTTGGGGTTGATTTCTGTTTTTATTCCACTGTGATCTGAGAAGATGCATGGTATGATTTCTATTTTTTTAAAATTTTTTGAGACATGCTTCGTGTCCTAGAATATGGTCAATCTTAGAGAATGTCCCATGAGTGGATGAGAAGAACGTGTATTCAGTGGTTTTTGGGTAAAATGTCCTGTAAATGTCAGTCGAGCCCATTTGTTCTAGAGTTCTGTTTAAGTCCGTTATTTCTTTGTTAATTTTCTGTTTGGAGGGTCTGTCCTGTGGTGTCAGTGGGGTGTTGAAGTCTCCGACTACTATGGTGTTGCCGTCTATCAATTTGCTTAGATCAAGTAGAGTTTGCTTTATGAATCCAGGCACCTAAGTTGGGTGCATACATATTTAGAATTGTTATGTCTTCTTGTTGAACTGTACCCTTCACCATTATATAGTGTCCCCCTTTGTCTTTTATTACTTTTGTTGATTTAAAAACCAAGTTATCTGAGATCAAAACTGCCACACCAGCCTTCTTTTGGCTTCCATTTGCTTGAAATATTGATTTCCACCCCTTTACTTTGAGTCTAAATGCATCCTTGCAGGTTAGATGTGTTTCCTGGAGACATCAGATGCTTGGCTCGTTTTTTTTTTTAATCCATTTGGCCAGCCTATGTCTCTTGAGAGGGGAGTTCAAACCATTCACATTTATTGAGAGAACCGTTAAGTGGGGTGAATTACAGTCCATTCTGTTGGGTTGCATTTTGTTGCTTTGTTTTCTCTCTTGAGCCATTGTGGAATCTAGCCTTTGATCTTTAACTTTTGAGTGGTTTCACATTCGAGAGTGTTTATTGTGCTGATACTTGTGTAATTGTGTTTTGAGTACTTCTTGGAGAGCTGGTATTGTCTTGGTGAATTCCCTCAGTCTTTGCTTATCTGAGAATGTCTTTATTTCTCCTTCATATATGAAACTGAGTTTTGCAGGGTACAAGATTCTAGGCTGGGCATTATTCTGTTTCAGAAGGATGAGAATGGGGCCCCACTCTCTTCTTGCTTGTAGGGTTTCAGTTGAGAAATATGGAGTTATTCTGATGGGCTTTCCTTTGTATGTTACTTGTTTCTTTCACCTTATAGCTCGTAGAAGGGCCTCTTTAGTGGCTATTTTGGTCAATCTGGCCACTGCATGACGTGGTGTATTCCTATTTGCATTGAATCTCCCTGGGGTCCATTGAGCTTCTTGTACCTGCATATCTACATTTTTAGCAAGGCCTGGGAATTCTCATCTATTAATTCTTCAAATAGGTTATCCAGCCCTTGAGTGTTATCTTCTTCACCTTCCAGAACCCCTATCACCCTCAGGTTCAGTTTTTTCACATAATCTCACATTTCTTATAGGCTTATTTCTTTTCTCTTAATTTTCTGCTCAATCTCTGTGACTGACTTATTTAATTGGAAGGAATTGTCTTCAATCTCTGAGATTCTTTCTTCTGTTTGACCTACCCTGTTCTTGAGGCTTTCCATGGTGTTTTGTAGTTCCCTGAATAAGTTCTTTATTTCCAGGAGATCGGTTTGATTTTTCTTTAATATTTCAATTTCTTTAGTGAATTTTTCTTCCACGTCTTGGATTTTTTTTGTGGTTTCTTTGTGTTGGTTATCCATTTTTTCTTGCATATCATTCAGTTTTCTTACAATCCATGTTTGAAATTCTTCTTCTGTCATTTTAATGTTCTGAGTTTGGTTAATGTCCATTGCTGGGGAGCCGTTGGTCCTCTTTGGGGGTGTGCTTTCTGTTTGAGTCTTTATACTTCCAGAGTTCTTTTGCTGGTTCCTTCCATCTGGATCAGTTGTTCCTTCTTGCGTTTAGGTTTCCATTTGGATAACGATGCGCCCTGTTTAGTCTCTGAGCCAGTAGATGGTGTTTGTGGGTGAGATTCGACCACACCCTTTATGACGAATCAGTAAATGCAGTAAAAGTGTGTGCAGGATGACCTCCCTGTCAGTAGGTGGCACTTGCAGGGAGGTGCGTGCTGTTTTGGGGTCCTGTAGCTAGCTCTTGTTCCTCTAGAGAGGCCCTCTTGTGCCTCGGGTGATGGGAGGGGCCCTGGGTTTTCCAGGTGTGTCCTTGTTCTCCACCTCGGTGGGGGCAGGACTGGGAGTGAGTCTGGGTGGGGCTGGGTTGGGTAAGCCTGCCCTTAGCCTCCACAACTGCTGTTAGCAGGGGTCAAAGGTCTGCTCTTTGTTTCTGTGCAAACTGCTGGGAGAGGCTGAAATGGTTCCACTCAGCTGAAAGTCTGGGCTTGGAGGGTGGGGCTGTCCAAGACCCGCACTCCGGAGCAGGTCCCACTCCTCTCCACTCTCCCCCTTTCCGTGGCCTCTCCCAGGCCTCTGCCAGCAAGCAGGACCTCAGGCGGATGGATCTCCCCGGCTGTGATGTGGGCCGGGAGGTTCCCTACCCAGGATCGCAGCCTGAGCTGGGTGCACAGCCCTCTTTTGGGAGGAGGGCTGCAGCTCAGGCACACTGATCTGCCCCTGAAGGCACACACTCCTCAATAGGCTCTTTCACAGATCTCTCCTCCGTGCCCCAGGGCAGTACGATCGTGATCTGGGTGTATGGGGTCTGGTCTGCAGGCCTGTCCCCTGGGCTCTGGAGATCAATCCCTGACCCTGCCAGGGGGAGGAGTGCTGGTCTTGAATCACCTACAGGGTGCCCGAGCTGGATTGATTTCACTCCACCTTGGGATTTGCCCTGCTCTCCTGGAGTCCCCAGGCAAGCAGCACCTGGGAGGGCTGGCAGGTAGGAAGCTCGCAGTCTGTGTACCCCTCAGTCTGCTGTACGGCCCCAAAAGGAAAAGTCCCGTTCCTTGACGATGCCTCCGTGTGACGGTTAAATTGTCTCTTTGGGCACCCTCAGGTTGGGAGGGGGAAGGAGAGAATGGAGCAATATGGCGTCTGCCAATAGGCTCAGATCTGCACCCGGGGCCCGGGGAGGTGCCCCAAGGGAGCTGGGAACTCAGCACCATGTCCGTAAGAGGCCACTGCTCACTGGCAGCAGGCGTCTCTGGGCTGGTGTCGGCAGGTGTCTCCAACCGCTCAGGAGCCCAGCAGCAGTCCGAGATGCAAGGGAGGGAGAAGTTAACTGCTCCACCTACCCTTGTCGCTGGTCTCCAAGTCTCTCAGGACCTTTCTCCTTCCAGTTCTCCTCCGCAATGTCTTCCCGTGGAGTCTCCTGTAGTTTCAGGCACCCTTCCTTCCGACCCTCACCCAATCTATGTTTCTCTGCTAGTTTATTTTTTTCTCTTTTTTCTAAAATTTGTCTTTTTTGCAGAGACACTCTGACTGGCGGCTTTTTTCATCCGCCATCTTGGCTCCTCCCTTTCTTTCTTTCTTTCTTTCTTTCTTTCTTTCTTTCTTTCTTTTTCTTTCTTTCTCTTTCTCTCTCAGATTTTCAAGATTGGCTTACCTTCTGCACACTCACAAGTCTTCGCCATTATCAAAGTGTCATCATACACTGCATTTCAATTTTGAAAGTTTTTATTAGTTTCTTTGATCTCATCAATTTTTTTTCTCACCTGTGCCCAGTCTACTGATGAGCCCATCAAAGGTATTTTTGATTTCAGGTAACGTTTTTAAAAATTTCTAGCACTTCCTTTTGATGCTTTCTAATGTCTTAACAATATTGAGTTTCCATCTCTCTGCTTACATTACTCATCTATTCTTGTATATTGTCTATTTTTTCCAACAGCACTCCTAGTATATTAATCATAGTTATTTTAAATTCCCAGTCTAATAATTCTGACACCTCTACCACATCTAACCTTAGTTCCAATGCTTGCTTGGTTTCTTCAAACTGTCTTTTTTGTCTTTTAGTATACGTTGTTATTTAAAAAAAAAAAAAAAAGCTTTACATGCTGTATTGGGTAAGAGGAACTAAGGTAAGTAAGCATTTAGTGTAAGGTTTTATGTTTATATGACTAGAGCTTAGGTTGTGTTTGTTTGCTGTAACTGTAAAATGAGCGAAAATCTTTTCTGGTGTATTTTTTTGCCTCCTCTTTGTCTTTGGGTTTCCTTCGAGATTTCTTCTTAAATAAGATCTGAGACATACAGTTCTTTCAGTTGCATTACCCTTTTATTAATATTATATAAAAACCCTATTAATGTGATTATAATATGTGCAGAGATGGAAAGTATTCCATAGTTCTGTGATCTGCTCTCAGGCTTTCAGTGAGCCTGTGTCCTTGGGCTGTGACATTACAGTGCTTTTCAACTTTGTTTTGTTTTGTTTCACCCTTTGGTGAGACAGGAAGGTTAGTGTAGGCTGGGTGTTTCCCTTTCCCCAGGTCAGTTAGGCTCTGGTAAAACCCCAGTTGGTTAAGCTGTGGTAAAATGCTTTGTCTTGATGGCAGGTTTTGTTAAGAATAACAAAATGCTCTGGGTATATTTTGAAATGATGACTTTTTTCCTCCTCCTGCACAGGGGATTTTTCTCTGATCTTCACTGTGAGAACCTGGAGAACTCACAGAGATAAAACTCACACCTATGTGAGTTCTAACCTCCAGCCCTCTAGGATTGTTCCTCCCCCACCCCCTGGAGTCTTTAGCTCTCAAACTTATCCACAGTGAGCCTTCAGCAATTTATCAATTACAGATTAAGTTTTCCTACCCCAATACTGGTTCTCACTAAGGTTTCTCGTCCTGGACTTATCCTATGGCAAGTTTTGATTCTCTCTATCTTCCAAGTTTGGGGGCCAGTGGTTTGTCCTGTGGCCCCAATGTCTGCTGGATGTAAACAGAATTGTCGATTTTCCGTTTGATCAGTTTTTTTCTTGTTGTGATGATGGAAGTGATGACTTCCAAGCTCTTTACTTGTCAGACCAGAAATCAGATGTTTCTCCTGAGTGATTTTTAACCTTCCTAGGAATTCAACTTTTCTTCTTCTTAGCATACTTATTAATTTTGTATTGGATCCTGGATATTGTGATATTATTTTGTAGAATGCTGAGTTTTGTTATATATCTTTAAACAATGTTAGACTTTGTTTCCACAGGTAGTTAACTAATTTGCACATCAGTTTGACCCTTTTGAGTCTTGTTTTGAAGTTTTTTGATTGATTCTAGACTAGCTTCCCTTTAGGCATCTGTGATGAATGTTCTGTGCATTCACTCAGGTCTCTCCATCAGGCTTTGGGATTCACAGACTTCACATCCTACATAATCTCTGGGAATTATTTGGCTTATAACTCCCTCTCTCTCCCAGTCTTGTTTTTTCCTCGACAGTTGTTCTTTGTTTAGCTTTGTGAGTGCCACTCTTGCATGTGCAGATTGGTCAAAGATTCAATGACAGGCATACACATATTCCTGGAGCTATTTCTTGGCATATGTCTCTTCTCTCAGTAATCTGCCTTTCAAATTATAGCCACCATAGCCTTTCTGAACTCTAATCACTGTATCTCCAACTCAACAAGATCTTGGACTGTGTTTGGATTCCTACCCTGTGCCATGGTTTTGAAATGCCACCAGGCATAAAACCAGGGCAATTGTAGAGTTCACTCTGTTTATCTTCTTTCAGAAATCAGACATCACAGTCCTGAACTATGTGTTTTACAATGTCTAAAAACAATTGTTTCATGCATTTTGCCCAGTTTTGTCATTGTTAAGAATGAGAGGGTATACTTGGACCCTTTTACTCCCTCATGAGAAGGCAACCTTTCTTCCAGGAGTGATTGACGTCAGGAAAGTCCATTCATTTAAGAGCAACCCCTACTCGGTCCCCCATAAATTCAGCCTTATTATCTGCATCTCCTCATTCCTCAACATTAGCACAATAGACAATGTAAATATATTTTACAAAGCCTGGCTTATTCTGGAAAACATCACACGTGATACTTCTGTAAAACAGTCAAGGTTGAACTTTAGAATAATTTCAATCCAATTCCTTTCAGGATCCCTCCAATAGCATCAAATAAAAATACTGACACTACACCTCCAATCTCCTGGGTCTTTTGGACCTCTTCCCCAATTATGGGAAAGAACTTATAACTATCATCCAACTACGATCAATATGTTTTGGAGATAAATCAATCTAAATCTTAACTTGGACAATACATTTTTCCTAAGGGAAACATAATATGACAGGATGAAATGCTAACTGAAATGGAAATAGCTTTTTATATTATGGAGAACCATTTAGATTTCAAGTCCACATTTACTTGAATCTCTCTATTTTCAAATTTGCTTTATCTTTGAAAAACTTCAAGGTTTATCAAAGTGGTCTTTCAGTGAAGAGAACATCTGCATAATGACTTTATATTCACAAATCATATAAAAGGAGAATCAGAGAAAAGCCTGAAGCTTTTAAGTACAGTTCTTTCCAGAGTCTAACATCTCCAACAAAGTTTTAGAGATTCACAGGACTTATTCTAAGCCCTGGGTTAAATCACATTTTTTTTCTCTCCCTCCAGCTGTCTTTATAGAAAGGAATCTTTTCAAAGTAAGTGGCCTGAGAAGGAATGTCCAATTATGAGATGAAGACACATGAAAATTTCTTCCTCTATTTCAGGTGTTTTCCTTATTTCTCCTATTTGGTTCAGAGGCATCTAAGTTACCTGACTCTAATTTTGCTGCCAAAGTTGTGAATCAACTGTAGACGCATGATATTGAACAAATTCTCAGATCTCCCTTTCTCAGGTATGGAATAATAGTATTACACAGCTCACAGGGATGTTTTGAAGATCAGGTGATTTTTGAAAAAGAGACAAAAAAGATAAATATGTATTATATATACATATAAAATATCTTTGCTTTTTGATACTCTCAACTTAGTTTTATTGAGTTTGGTATTCATATATTCACTGCATGTGTATATTCTAAGAACCATGTAAAAAAGTGCATCGGAAGGCCTTTCACATGAAAGGTTTTTGAAATTTTACAGCCCTCCCTGCTATGGGACAGGTTCTTTTTCACTTAAAAAATCCTCTGGTGAGAGAACCAGATATGGCCAGGCCTGTATGTACAGAGAAGAATAGACTTAATGATATTGCTGTTATCCTAAAATTAGAGCTTGGTGGTGACTTCTTGAAAGATTAAAGTGCATTATTATGCAGAAGTATCAATCTCCACCTCTTCCAAAATCAATAGTTTTGCTTTTTTCTGACTAAAAGAGAGATACTAGCAGAGAGTGATTCCACCATCAATTCCTCCTATTTCTTGATTTCTTGATTACTTTTCCCCAAAAAGACTGAATGCAGGGTGTGGTAGAAGCCTTGAAGATGAACCCTGGTGATTCTGCCCCCTGGTATTCAAGCTCCTGTGTAATCCCTTCGCTTGAGTGTGGGTTTGATTTAGTGATCCATTTCTAATAAATAGACTATGGCAGAAGTAACAGGGTATCACTGTCAAGGTTATAAAAGACTGCAGCTTCTATCTTGGGCTCGCTCTCTCTCTTTCTTATCACTTGCCTTGGGGACAGCTAGTAGTCCTTCAGAGAAGACCACAGGGCAATAACTTGAGGCCTACAAACAAACACATGAATGAGCTTGAAAATGGATCTTCCCCCATTTAATTCTTCAGATAATAACACATCTTGCTGCAACCTAATAAGAGATGTTGACCCAGAGGCACCCTGCTAAGCCATTTTTGGATTCTTGGCCTACAGAAATGGTCACATAATAAATGTTTATTGTTTAAATTGTGACATTTTGAGATAATTTGTTATGCAGCAATAGATATCTAGTACAAGGATCTACATAATGTTATGATAAAAGCAAAGCCCCCCACCAAGAAAAAAAGATCTGTTCATCTATGGTCCTATAGGTCAGAAAACTTGGCTGCTGGTTCTGCCTCTATCACTAACCAGTTGTTACAAAAATCTCATTTTCTTTCTGGGCTTCTGTTTATCCATTATTAAAAATAAGGGATTGCATTAGCTTATTTTTATGGCATTTAGATTTATATTTCTTTTAGGATTGATACAATGTGAGTAATCTGTATGTGTTTGTGTGTAAAAATATAAAAGCTACAAAACTCTGATGAAGAAATCAAAGAAGATATATAGATAAATAAAATGGGACATACCCCATGTTTATGGATAGGAACACTCAATGTCAGTCTTCCCAACTTGATCTATAGATTCAACATGATCCCAGTCAAAATTCCAACAAGTGATTTTATGACTATCCACAAACTGATTAGAAAGTTTATAGAGAAAGGCAAAAGACCCAGAAGAGCAAACACAATATTGAAGAAGAACAAAGTTGGAAGCCTGATGTTACTCAACTTTAAGATTTACTATAAATCTACAAGAATCAAGACAGTGTGATATTGGTGAACAAACAGACAAATAGATAAATGGAACAGAATAGAGAGAACAGAAATATACCCATATAAATATAGTCAACTAGTCTTAGACAAAGGAGCAAAGGCAATTCAATAGAGAAAAGGTAGCTCTGGCTGAGACGGGGCAAAGGCAATATATGTAACCTAAACATTTGCACTCTCACAATATGCTGAAATAAAAAAAAAGAAAATTAAAAAAAAAAGAGAAAAGGTAACCTTTTCAACAATGGTATGAAATGACTGAACACTCACATGCAAAAAAACAAAAACAAAATTTAAACCTTATATTTCTCTTAAAAAGTAACTGAAAATAGATCATAGTCCTAAATGAGAGATTCAAAATTACATGACTTATAGAAGATAAAATAAAGTAAATGAAGGAGAGCTTGGGTTTAGCGAAGACTTTTTATGTTCGATATTAGCCAAAAGGCCAAAAGTGATGGCAGTGACTTTTCAGATACAACACCAAAGGCAAAATTAATCAAAGAAATAATTGATTAGTTGAACTCCATTAAAATTAAAATCTTCTTCTTTTCAAAGACACTGTTAAGAGAATAGATAGACAAGCGACAGCCTGGCAGAAAATCTTTGCAAAACACACAAAAAAACTGTAACCCAAAATATACAAAGAACTCAAAATTAAAAAATCAGCAAAAGATCTGAAGAGATACCTCACCAAAAAAGATATGCAGATAGCAAATAAGCATATAAAAAGATGCTCAGCATCATGCATCTTTAAGCAATTGCAAATTAAAAACACAGTGAGAAACCACTACACACCTATTAGAATAGCTAAAATCCAAAACACTGCCAACACCAAATGCTGACTAGGATATGGAGTAACAGGAGCTCTCAATCATTGCTGAATGCAAAATAGTACAGCCACTCTGAAAGTTATGAGAAATTGCCAAACTGTCTTACCATAGAATCCAGCAATCATGCTCCTTGGTGACCCAAGCCTGTTGAAAAGTTATGCCCGTACAAAACCCTACACATGGATGATTATTACAGTTTTATTTATAATTACCAAAATGTGGAAGTAACCAAGATATCTTCTATAGGTGAATGGATAAATAAACTATAGTACATTTAGACAATGGAATATTATTCAGTGATGAAAAGAAATGAGTTATCAAGCCACGGAAGTACTGGAGAAACCTTATATGCATATTACTATGTGAAAGAAGCCAGTCTGAAAAAGCTACGCACTCTATGATTCCATCGATATGACATTCTGAAAAAGGAAAAATTATACAGACAGTGAAAAGATTCAGGGGTTCAAGGAGAGGAAGAGAGGGATGAATAGGAAAAGTACAGGGATTTTTACAGCAGTGAAACTATTCTGTATGATACTCTAATAGTGGATACATGCCAGTGTACCCATAGAACTGTGCAACACAGAGAAAGCCCTAATATAACTGTAGGACTTACTTAAATAATCACGTATCACTATTTATTCATCATAACAAATGCACCATTCTAACAAATGCACCACCTAATGAAAGATGCTAGCAATAGGGGACCCTGTGCAGTGGGGGAGTGTGGAGAAGAGGAGTATACCGGAGCACTCTGTGCTTTCTGGTTGATTTTGTAAACTTAAAACTCCTCCATAAAAATTAACTCAATTACAGATATATCAATGTATATATTCAATTAATTAAATTTATATCTATGTATATATTCCCATATTGAGTTGGATTTATTTTTACATAGGCCTATGTTGGGCCCATGATCCAGCAGTAACAGAGCTCTGCCTGAGACAGTGGCCTCCATGGTTATGGTGAAGTATCATTGTCCTTCTTGATATCAGTAACAGTATTTAAGGACTTGATATGTTCTAAGTATCTAATAATTAGTAGTCAATACATGTTATTATATGTGTGATATGGTGTTTAAGAGGACTCAGAGGACCAACTGGTTCAAATCTTGTTTCCAATATTTACTAGCAATAAATCGTTAGTAAGGTTCCTAAACCCATATGCCTTGATTCTCTTATCTACACCATGGGGATAAAAAGTGTGAAATTTAAATTAGCTAATAATTGCAAATCACAGAAAAAATATCTGGCACATGTAGGCACTCAATAAAGGATAACTATTATTTGGGTTATGTATTAACTCCTTTAGTTTTTATATGTTGCTTATATATGTGTCTTTGTGTTTTAATGCCCCAACCAGATGATAGATCTGTATTTTTAACACTTTAAAAAACAAAACAAAAATTTTGAGTTAAACAGTAGGCCTTGTATGTACTAGGTGCTTAGTAAGTATTTGTTTATAATGTTTAAATGAATACAAAACAGAAGGATGGTTGGAGGGAGATAAGGAAGAGAATATTTCAAAATGACCTTCTATTTGACACATCAATAAAAATAATTCTATTTTTCACCAAATTGTCTAGAAAGGCATTTTCATCCATACCTTTATCCCAAGATAATTTTTCTCTTTTTCAGTATGTTTATATATAAGCATTGAATGTCAGCTAGACTTTTCTCTTAGTAACTTTAAAACAGAGCTAAAAATGCAAATCTCTCTTACAAAGAAAATGTACTCACCAGGTACTCCCTGATGGAACAGAACAGCTGTGCCAACAGCAAGAGAAGGAATGGAGGTTTAAAGAACAATTCTGAGTTCTACTTTGGGAGTGTTTGTTTCCCAGATCACTGATGGTATAACATTTCATTGAATTAAATATTGACTAATATCAAAACCTAGGAAGCACAATGCAAGGAAAACTTATCATCCCTAAATTCCAAAAAGAGATGATAAAAATTGAATTTCTCTAAATTGTGAAGAGGTTCTACAAGTGTATCAATCACAAGATCCATCAGTTTTCTCAGCTATGGGAAGAACCCCATTCTTCTTTTTGAATGATGTGATACATCTGTAAATGGAGATGTTTGGGCCACAGTTTTTGAGTGGCATGAAAGACAGAATGTCAATGATACTTTATTTTCCCAGCAATGTTCCTTTTAGTCTCCTTTGTTCAACAAAAGCATATGATTCGTGGGTAAATAAGTGGCTTATTTTTGATGTGCCTTCCAAAGGACTGGGGTAATAGTAACAACAATAAAAATACTAGCTAGTGTTAATTGTGCATTTTTTCATTTAATTCTCCATACTCAGTAGAGTAGATATTCTTATTATCTTTCTTTCTTTCTTTTTTTTTTTTTTTTTTTTTTTTTTTTTTTTTTTTTTTTTTTTTTTTTTTGCCAATGGAAAACTGAAGCTTAAGGAAGTAAAGAAAATTACACAGGGCCTAATCACTAAATGATGAAACAGAGTTTGAATATATTTGGATTCATAGCCTCCTGCTGTCCTGGCTGTGTAGACTTCACCTCAAAGTAATGGTAGAATTAATTTTTCATTCCCTTCTCTCCCCTACCTCTAATCAAGACTTCTCTATGCTGTGTCCTGTTGCCAGCCCAAAAGCTTAATTGCTGATGTGACAAAGCTTTAGTCACAACAACTTATCCCAACTAAAATCGTAGCCAGTTAATTGTCACTGCTCCACAAAACATACTGCCTAACATCCAGGTTAGATACACGAGAGCCTATAAATAGTACCCAGATAATTTCAGAAAGCAACGCTAATTACAAGGAGAAATAGTTTAGCTTTGGGGGAGACAGAGGAATCTCCCTTCACCACCTGCCAACACGCATGGAAGATACCTAAGTGGCCTACCTTGATTTTTAACCACATTGCTATACAATTTGTGTATCAACTGCCTGGATGTGTCTCATCACGTATGGCAAACAATACAAATGCTAATGACACTGAGATGGAAGGAAATAATGCGAAGGCAGGAAAATTCATGTGCAAAGATGATCTGTGATATGAATCTAACTATCTAGGCCAGTGTTAAAGTATACTTCATAATATGTTAATAAAAAGAAGATGGGAAGTGATATAATTCAAAATATGCTTTAAAAATACTGCTTATCATAGTCCCCTTTTAGAAACCCAAAAATATAAAGGCCCTGACAGGTTCCACAGTAAATGAACAAGTTAATCCTTGCTTGAGCCAGTGTTACCAAGTATAATATCTATTAACATTCTTAGATATTAGGATTCCATGAAATATACTTTGGGAAAGATGAATATAATCACTGAAGATAGGGGAAAATAAAAGAGAATAATGATGCTTGGATTCAGATCATAAAGTGCAAATGACTTCCATTGGAATCTGGATTGAGTAAAGTGAAACTAGTAATACTACTATGCATCATGAGCTAACTGCTAAACAGAAATCTGTTGTGATGGCTTTACACAAGAGAAGTTGATTTATAACTCATGTGACAATTCAGTGTGGTAATTTAAAGACCCAATTTTCTTCCATCTTGGGCCTCCAACATCCTCTAGAGGCCTCAAAGTCAACTTCTGGATTCTCGGCATTGGACAGAGAAGGAGAAGGAATAGGGGCTCTCGCAGTAGGTTTTGGCCCAAACTTGCAAGTGACGTGTATCACTTCTGCTCTCATTATATCACTTAGAACACGGCGACATGGCCATACTTAACCACAAAGGAGTCTGAGTGCTGTAGCCTAGCTGTATGCCCCAGAAGAAGAGAATACCATATAGATGACTACTTTCTGCTCCCGGTGGAATTGAATCTGAATTAAAGTCAGAAGAGTTTGGAGAAAACCTTGGCCTTAGAACCCAGTTTGGCTCTGCCCTTCAAATTGTCAAACAACCTTCCCATGGGGTTGACAGCTTATATTTTCACCTTGGAACTGAGAATCTTGGTTAATGAGCATTAATCTATCTTTCTGCCTACTTCAAAAAGAAACTAACTATGC
>RJWJ010036985.1:0-15775 GCA_004363605.1 Indri indri | reverse complement strand
TTTTTTTTTTTTTTTTTTTTTTTTTTTTTTCTGAGACAGAATCTTGCTTTGCTGCCTGAGCTAGAGTGCCGGAGCATTAGCTTCGCTCATAGCAACCTCAGACTCCTGGGCTAAAGCAATCCTTCTGCCTCAGCCTCCCAAGTAGCTGGGACTACAGGCATGCGCCACCATGCCCGGCTAATTTTTTCTATATATTTTTAGTTGTACGGCTAATTTCTTTCTATTTTTAGTAGAGATGGGGTGTCACTGTTGCTCAGGCTGATCTTGAACTCTTGAACTCGAGCTATCCTCCTGCCTCAGCCTCCCAGAGTGCTAGGATTACAGGCGTGAGCCACTATGCCTGGGCAGGCCTCTCAATTTTCTACCTCCACATCCCTCTCACCTGTCAAACTCAGGCTGTCTCCCCGAGTCAGGCTGTTTAGTTACAGAAACCAACATAAAAACAAGCAACGAAGGTGAAGAAAGTCAATGAGGTGGATTTGATGCAAGCAGGTTTGTCAAGTAGTGGCATGTTATAGGTAACAGCTGGACTGACACCTTGTCCTTGCTGGAGGCTGTTGACTCTGCCATGGTTGGGACAGATAAAGAGGGGAGTCCTTGGCCTTTGATGCATCTTTCCTGAATGTGAAAGCTCTGCTTCCTCTCCCCTATTTCGTACCAGTACATGGGGACATTAGACTCCTTAGGAGAGATGCTTTTGCTGGCATTTAAGATAAAATCCATTACAAATCTAAAAAGGTGGCAATTTCACGTCTAATTTGATTTTCTTATTGGTACAGCTCCTTCTTCCTAAGCTTCTCTCACTCTCCAGTCAATGTGTTTACAAAAGAAAAAAGTAGAAGTAGATGAAACTAGGAAGAAGAAAACCTCCCACATATGTGACTCGAACCTGGCTTTGGCTCAGTTTAGAACCCCAGTGGGCCTAGGAACGGGGGCCCGAAGGCAGTATTTTCTCTCCCCAGTTAAGAAGGGTTGATAGAGGGAGGCCTTCTGCCGCCACAGTTCTCACCAGCTAGGCAGGCTTCGCAAGCGCTCCTTCCTCCTCAGCCACCTGGCCAGCTCCAGACCTTTCATCCCTGGGTCTGAGGAGAGTCCCGTCCGTGCCTGCCGACTGCCCTTTCCTAGGGTAGCCATTGAGGTTTGGAGAACGGAAATATATTCATGTAGCTGGGAGGGAGACTGAAAACGGAGCTGCTAGCCCCCTGCCTTCCACACTGTTAACGTCCTGCTTGAAGCAGAGGGAAGATGGGAGTGGTTTATTGTGTGGCCGCGCTATGGTGTGGAATACATTAGTACATGGTTTTTGGTGTCCTTATAAATGGCACACAGAGAGATTGCTCACCTTCAAAAAATGATTGATACTTCTTTCACTTTAACAAATGAGAAATGTCCGTGACAGAAAGGAACCCTGTTACGAGCCAGGTTTTCTCATTAGTGGTGGAACATGGATAATTATTCACCGGGAACATACACAGTGGGAATTCATGTTAGATTCCTTATTTTGACTATTGCTGTTGGCAGTCCTTAGAGACCACTGTATACACTCAGAGACATGCACATAAATATGTACATAAAAGCACAGGGGCATACACTACATTCGTGCTGAAAAGAATACCAATTCTGAGTACAAAGAAAGTTTTTAAGGAGAATGAGCTACGTATGTAGTAAAAAGCATTGAAAGACAGATTAGCAGGAACCTAAGACCTGAGAACTAGACAAAAGAATAAGAAAAAAAGAAACAAGACAGATTAGTGATGGAAAAGGCAGAAGACTGACAATTTTGTTCATTTACTTTGGTTATAATCAGTTTATTTCGGTCTTTCCTTTTACTGTTGAAAATAGACTATCCCAAGAGTGTTTTCAATCCAAGAGGAATAGTCACACTTATTAGAAGTACATACTCTATAGACACTGTCCTCATGTGAAGGAAAATACAATAACCTATACAGCAGAGGGACACTGCCTCGGGAATAAAAGGGTATTTTAGGATTGTCATAGTTAGGATATACATTCAGCAACTTGTAACAGAGACCTCAGATAATAACAGTAGTTTAAACAAGGCAGAAGTACGTTCCTATTTCAAGTAATGATCCAGAGGGAGATGTTCCAGGCCTGGTCTGGCAACATATACCATGTCATCTAGGGCCCAGGGAAAATTTCTTTAATCTTCTGTCGCTCTGACATTCCTGGGTATTGCACTAACCCACCAAGGCCAGGATGACTCGCTGTGCATACATGTTCTGAACAGCAGGATGGAGGAAGGGGGAAGAGGAGCAAGTCCTTCTCTTTTAAAGACTTGTTCCAGGAGGCATACACATCACTTTCCCTCTCATTTCACTGCAGGTAACTACATGCTCCATACCTCCTAGCCAGGGAAGCCAGAAAATGTCTCTATTCCAGGCAGCTATGTACCTAAAATTGAGTTTTTATAATAAGGAGAGAACAGATATGAGGAGACAATTAGAAGATTCTGCCATACACAGCAGCCAAACCAAATTGTTGGAATCAAGGGTGACAAGTACAAATGAAAATGATCTCTGACTTCAGCAGAACCGCATGAATGAAAGTGAACCTATCAGCAGGTCTTTTTAAGTTGAACAGCTTATAAAATATTTGCAGGTAGCAGAATGGAACAGCAATTTTTTTTAACTTGTTAAAATCTTATTTAAAAAAAAAGCATAGAGCTGAATAAGGAGAATACGTGAAAAGCAATTGTTTAGATACCAAGTCATTCCTGATGATCCACGACTTAAATATGTTTGGTTTTCTTTTTATTATGGAGAATTTCACATATACAAAGTAAACAGAATAATGAACTCGCATGCCCTCATCACCCCATTTCAGTAAACACCGTTCTGCCATTTTTATTTCATTTGTACTTACATCCACATCCCACTCCATCACTGCTCAATTCTTTTAGGTAAAATTTATATGCGTTGAAATACACAAATCTTTACTGCACACTTTTTACAAATGCACTCATATAACCCCATCCTTAGCTAATATATATTTGATCACTTAAATTTTGTCTTTTTTCTCTTTGCTTCACTTTGGCTAATTTCTATTACTGCATCTTCAATTTCAGAAATCTTTTCCTATAGTATTAATCTTCTATTAATGTTAATCCTATTCAGCGAATTTATTTCAGAAAATGTTTCACTTCTAGAATTTCATTTGATTCTTTTTGCAAAATCCAGTTTCTCCCTCAGTATGTGCATGTTTTCTTTTAAATACTTGATATATTTTAATATCCTGTTTTAATATCCTTGTCTACTAACTCCATTATCCCTGTCATTTCTGGATCTGTTTCCATCGAATGATTTTTTTATTACAAGTCACGTTTCCCTGCTTCTTGACATATCAAGTAATATTTGACCATATACTGAACACTGCAGATTTTATATCAAGTGTCTAGATGTTGTCGTCTTCCTCTAGAGATTGTTGGATTTTTCTTTTGGTAGTCAGTTAAGTTATTCAAAGTTCAATTTGATCTTTTTAAGCTTAGAGTGAGTCTAGAATAGCTGTTACTCTAAGGCCTTTCTGGGATCTCTACCGAATGCCCCAAATGATAGATGAGTTTGTTCTACTCACACTGATCAGAATTTGAAGGCCTTCCAGCCCTGTTTGAATTTTGGAAAATATTAAGCTTACACGTCCCCGGTTGCTCTTTGTTCAACTTTGTAGAGCCCTATGCATATACAGCTTCAGTTGGGCAAAAACTCGAGGAATTTATGCAGATTTCTGGAGCTCTTTTTCTATGTGGCACCCTCATTTCCAGAATTTTGCTCAATAACATCCAGCTGCTTCAGCCTCTTCAAGTTCTATTCTTTGCCTCATCAATTTGTCTAGAGTGTTGTGCCTTCCTTGGGATTGCCCTCTGTTACGGGTTGAATTGTGTCCCCAGAAAATATATTTAAATCCTAACCCACAGTACCTGAGAATATGCCCTTATTTGGAAATAGAGTCTTCGCAAATGATCAAGATGAGGTCATTAGAGTGGAGCCTAATCCAATATGACTGGTGTCTTTATAAAAAAAGTGAAACTTATTTTTTTTATTTCAAAATATTAAGGGTGTACAAATGTTTTTGTTACATGGATACATTGTATAATGCTGAAGTTGAGGCTTTTAGTGTGCCTGTCAGCAGAAAAAAGTGAAATTTAGATGCAAGACAGACATGCACACAAGGAAGAACACCATGTGAACATAAGAACAGAGATCAGAATGATGCATCTACAAGCCATGGAACACCAAAGGTTCCCGGCAAACCACCGGAAGCCAGGAGAGGGGCATGGAACAGATTCTTCTCTCTCTCAGCCCTCAACAGGAACTAGCCCTGCTGACATTTTGATCATGGACTTCTAGCCTCCTGAACTTTCAGACAATAAGTTTCTATGGTGTAATCCACCCAGTTTGTGGTACTTTGCTATGGCAGCACTAGGAAACTAATATACCCTTTATGCTTTGCAACTCAGAATATTCCTACAGACAGAAATCCAGGGAAATTATAGGGTTTACCTAATCTGTTTCCCTTCTTTCAGAGATCATAGTCCTCTCTTGTTTAATGTCTGGAAATAGTCGTTTCATACATTTTTATCCAGTTTTCTAGTATTTATTTATTTATTTATTTATTTTAGTTTTTTTTTTTTTCCAGTTTTCTAGTATTTATAGCAAGAGAAATAACTCATTCCTTGTTATTCCATCATAGCTGGAAGCAAGTGAATTTCATCTTGAAAGGATAATTTATCTGGATAAGAATTCTGGATTCACAGGGTTTTTCCCCCCAGCATTTTGAAGTTAACAGTTTCATTATCTTGTGGTTCCCTTGGTTTCCTATGACAAATCAAACATTGTTCATATCATTGTTTCCCTATAAGTAATATACTTTTTTCTTTGGTGGCTTTCAAAATTTTTTCTTTTTCCATTAATTCCAGCAATTTGACTATGATGTACGTAGGTGGTTTCTTAACCTTCTGTGAACTTTATGGTTTTCCCAAAATTTGGGAGGTTTGGGAGTTTTATTTCTTCTAATATTTTTGTCTCATTTTCTATTTTCCTTCTGAGACTTCAATTAGACATATATTAGACCTCTTAATTTTTCCCCAATCTTTTTTTCCTTTGTTATTCACATTGAAAATTTCTGTGGAACTTCAAGTTCATTGCCTCTCCTGACATTTCCAATCTTCTGTTAAGCCCAGCTAGTGAATTTTTCATTTCCTTGTTTCTGTACTTTTCAGCTCTACAATTTATTTTTATAGTTTCTACTTGTCTACTGAGATACCCCATTTGTTCATTCATTACGAGTATATTTTTCTTTAAGTCCTTAAACATATTTATGATAGCTGCTTTAAACTCACTGTCCACTCATTGCAACATTTGCATCATCTCAGTTTCTGTTGACTGTTGTTTCTCTTGAATATAGATCACGTTTCTTGTCTAGTGATTTTTGATTGTATACTGAACATTATAGATTATATATTGTGGAGAATCTGGATTCCGTTATCTTCCTCTGAAGAGCATTTATTTTTCTTCTAACAAGCAGTTAACTTGATTTGACTCAAAAACTTACCTCTATCTTCCCTAAAGTAGGCAGCAACTAAAATCTCCACTCTGTTCTTTCAACTTTTATCTGCTTCTCTTTCACTGGGTCCCTTGGGATCTGCCTGCTATAAATCTGGGTAGAATTTATGCAGATTGTGAGGTTCATCACTCTCGTGACTCTTCCATGATTTCCCTCCTAAACTTTCCAGCTTTCCTAATAGGCCCCAGACTCTGTTCTCTGAAATCTCAAACCAATACAGCTATAAGCTTTACAGCTCCCTAAGTCACATGGAGATCGAGGAATTTCCTCAAGCAAAAAGCCACAAGCTGGCAATTCACATTTGTTGCAATTTCTAGGCTAGACACCTCTCATGTTTCTGCCACTGCTTTTGGTCATTCTTCAGTGTTTTCAAAGAGTTGTTTCTTATTTGTTTTTTGTTTATATCTTATTATTGTTATCTGTAGGAAGATTCATCCAACTAAGTTATTTACCATTATTGGAAACTAGAATAATCAGTCAAGTTGTTTTAAGAGTTTTCTGGCCAAGATCTATTCTGTCCCTCTTTTGCAGCATTTGAAGCATTCCCATTCACCCTCTTCTTTAATTCTTTATCTTCTTAATAACCTAGTCGTTGTTCTACTAAACATTCAAGACCCAGAAGTAAATGTTCTCTTAAATTAGTTAAAGAGATGGGTATGCATAGCATTGAATGGGAGGTTTTGATTGTACAGGACATTTTTATTTCTGATTCCACTAACTTGGAATTTTTGATCATTCAAATATAAGTTAGAATGAGATTTACCTAGAAAGAGGAAAGAAGGGTACTGTGAGAAGAATATGTTTGGGCAGTTATTTTCATAAGCAAATGAAACCACTCATTAATTCCACAAATTCTTATTAACCACTTATCTGCTAACTTGCCTCTATTTAATCTCTTCCCTTTCTGGACTTCCATGTTATCACATAGTCTCGATTTTTCTCATCTCTCAGACCATTTATTCTCAGGCATATTGAATATCTCCTCTTCCTTCTTCAATCACTGAATGCTAGAGTTCTCCCAGTGTTTTGTCCTGAGGCTTAATCTCTTTTCATTGAAGATTCTTCCCCCACATATCCGTGAGACAGGTTCCCCTCACCACTCAGCCACTGAATGGGTCAGGGCATCCCAAGTGCCTCAAAGGGTCTATTTAGTGAGGAAGAGCATCCCAGGCCCTGGAAAAGATAGTAGCTCCCATCCTCCAGTAATAAATGTACTCTCTAGGTTGTTTGTAAGAAAGAAATGTGTTTTTAATTAAAGTGCTGAAGGGACAGGGATTACTGGGCTCAACCCCACCCCTTCCCTCTTTGTCTGACTTTAAATACCTGTGCTAATCAGTACTTCAGTTAGTTGTCACCACACACACATATATACACACACACACTCAGCATTTGAAAAAGCCCAAAACTTATTGGCTTAAAACAAAAATCAATTATTCTTACTGATCTTAATTAGTTCAGCTGGTCTAAACAGGGTTTGGCAGGAATGAATTGGCTGTTCTCCATATCTCTCTCATCCTCCTCTTGGGATCATCAGGCCAGTCCAGGAATGTTCTTATAACAGTAATGGCAAAGGCAAAATCTCACGAGGGGTCTTGAGGTCTAGGTTTTGAACTGGTACATTAGCACATGTGCCTCATTTTTTTTATTGTGGGTAAAATATATATATAATATTTTTGTTTTAGGTAATGTATAAAATATATTATTTTAACTATTTTACCATGTTAACTATCTTTAAGTGTATGGTTCAGTGCCATTACATATATCCACCTTGTTGTGCAACTATCACCACTATCCATCTCCAGAACTTTTTCATCATCTCAAACTGAAACTCTACACTCCCCATTCCTCTCTTCTGCTAGCCTCTGTAACTACCATTCCACTTTCTGTCTCTATAAATTTGACTACTTGAGGTACCCCATACAAGTGAAATACAATATTTGTCCTATTGTATCTGACTTCTTTCACATAGCATGTTTTTAAGGCTCACCCATGTTGTAGCATATGTCAGACTATCACTTCCTTTTAAGGCTGTATAATATTCTATCATACACACAGAACATTTAGTTTACCTATCCATCCATTGATGGCTATTTGGGTTGTTAAATCTTTTGGATATGAATAATGCTGCTGTGAACACTGGTGTACAAATATCTTTTCAAGTCTCTGCCTTCAATCCCTTTGGGTATATACCCAGAAGTAGAATTGCTGGAATATATGGTAATTCTATATTTAATTTTTTGAGGAACTACCATATTGTTTTCCATGGTGGCTGTTCTATTTTACATTCCCACTATCAATGCACAAGGCCTCCAATTTCTCCACATCTTCAGCTGACATTTGTATTTTGGGTTTTTTGTTGGTTTTGTTTGTTGTTTTTCACTATTAGCCATCTTGGTGGATGTGAAGGGGTAACTCATCATGGTTAGTTGAGCATTATTTCATGTGCTTATTGGCAATTTGTGTATCTTCTTGGGAGAAATATCTCTCAAGTCCTTTTTTTAATTGGATAGTTATTCAATTTTAAGAGTTCTTTATATATTCTGGATATTAATCTCTTATCAGATCTGTGAGTTGCACATATTTTCTCCCTTTCTCTGGGTTGTTATTTCACTTGCTTGATAATGTATTATGTTACACAAAGTTTTAAATTTTGATGAAATCCACTGTTTTTTCTTTTGTTGCCTATATTTTAGTCATATCTAAGAAATCATTGCCAAACCCAATGTCATGGAGGTTTTTTCTCTATGTTTTCTTCTAAGAGTTTTATACTTTTAGCTTTTAGCTTTAGGTCTTCAATCCATTTTGAGTTAATTTACAAAAATAGTGTAAGCGATTTGTTTGCATATGGATATCCAGTTTCCCAGACCATTTGTTGAAAAGACTATCCTTTCCCCATTGAACAATCTTGGTGCCCTTGTCAAAAATGATTTGACTGTATATTTAAAGGTTTATTTCTGGGTTCTATTCTATTCTTTTAGTATATATGCCTGTCTTTATGCCAGTACTGTACTGTTTTGATTATTAGAACTTTGTAGTAAGTTTTGAAATCAGAAAGTATGAATCCTCTAACTTTGTTCTTCTTCTTCAAGATTGCTTTGCTTATTCTGGATTTTTTGCAATTCCATATGAACCTTAGGATGAGATTTTCTATTTGCAAAAAAAGGTCATTGGAATTTTGATATGAGTTGCGTTGAATCAGTAGATCACTTTGAGTAGTATTGACTTCTTAGCAATATTAAGTCTTCCAATCCATGAACATGAGATGTCCTTCCATTTATCTGTGTCATATTTAATTTCTTTCAGAGTATTTTGTAGTTTTCAGCGCACACGTTTTTCACCTCTTAGTCCATTTTGTGATGCTGTAACAGAATACCTGAGACTAGGTAATTTTTAATGGACAGAAATTTATTGACTCACAGTTCTGAAGGCTGGGAAGTTCAATACCAAGGCACCATGCAGGTTTGGCAGTTCTGATTCCAAGAGGGCACCTTGAATGCTGCATCCTCCTTAGGTGAGGAACAGTTCATCTTCACATGGCAAGAAGGGCAGAGAGACAAAAAGCGGCCAAACTTGCCCTTTTATAATGACATTAATCCCACCCATGGGAGTAGAGGCATAATCATCTCTTAAAGTTCTTACCTCTTAATACTGTCGCAATGGCAATTAAATTTCAACATCAGTTTTGGAGGTTGATGTTCAAACCATAACAGCCTCTTGGTTAAATAGTCCTCAGTATTTTATTCTTTCTGATGCTATTGTAAATGAAATTGTTTTCTTAATTTTCTCTCTTGATTTTTCATTGTTACTTTAACATGTCTCATTTTATCAGCCAAATAAGTCACATGGCCAAACCCCCAAAGTCAGGAGGGGGACATACAGCCCATCCATCATAAGAAGGCACTGCAAAATTACATGCCAGAGTATACCACTACCTCAGAGGAAATGTTTTCGAAAAATGCTGAAGGGGAAAAAAGAAGTGAGCAAAGAAGGAAGAAGGTAGCAAGGTGCCTAGGTAAACTGCTGGTGCCCAGCTAAACAAGTAGCAGGTATGGGGGAAAGAATACCAGGCCAGGAGTCAGACAGAGGGCCCCACCACATGATCTCAGAGAAGTCTCCTAACATCTCTAAGCCTCAGATTCCTCCTCTGGTGGTGGGTAAGATGATTTCTAAGGGCCTTTTCTGAGCTAATAACCCTCCCATATTGTGTAAATTATAACAGTTCTGCCCCTAGAATAGAAAATAAGCCAACATTAGAAAATCCCCTCACTGTAGATCCATGGGCACCCACACATCCAACACAGGTAGCCATCTGTCTTAGTGCCAGTATAACAAAAATACCATAAACTGGTGGGTTATAAACAAAAGAAGTTATTTTTTACAGTTCTAGAGGCTGGGAAGTCCAAGAATAAGGTTTCAGCAGATTTGGTATCTCTGAGGACTTGCTTGCTGTCTGCTTCATAGATGGAGCTTTCTCAGTGTGTCCTCACATGGTGGAAGGACCAAGGCAGCTCTCTGGGCTCTCTTTTATGAGGGCACTAATCCCGTTCATGAGGACAAAGCCCTCAGGACCTAACCACCTCCCAAAGGCCCCACCTTCTAATACCATCACCTTGGTGATTCGACAGGAATTTTACGGGGACTCAGACACTCAGATCGTAGCACCATCTTTACGTCTCATAGATATCATTTTCTGCCTTACATCCAGCTTTATTAGTGTGCTTTTTAAAAATCTTACACCAGCTGGGATCTTCTTAGAAAAGAGAAGATAGTCTTAACTGCCTTAACTGTCCCCAGAGCAGTGGGTGCCAAACAGGTACTTTTCTAACTGAACTGAGAGAAAACCTCCAGTGTCTTTAATTTTCAAGTATTCATTATGTTTTAAACTTCCAAATAAATTTTCTTTAGAAGGTAAGTTTCAGGGATCACAGCAGCAAAATCAGAAAGTACTCTGCATGTAGAAGAATTGTATTTTCTCTCAGAACTGAAGTACGTTTATCTGACCGATTCTATGTTACAAAGTTTTGGGTAGAAAAAATATCTATTTAATATTTTGAAATTGTATCAAAATATGTTCAATTACTATTTTAAAAAGTATAATATAGTACATGTCCAGTGTAGCCTTGGCAAAAGTTTTCGGAAGACAAAGGTTCTTATAGAGAAATAATATCAGTGTTTAAAATTGCTTTCCTAGTTTCTGTTGATAAAGTTGACTTGAAAATCACATAAAGAGTAAAATAGGGGGATATTATACTTTTACCAATTAAAGTTTGATTCTTAACTATTACTATATAGTACGGTGTTTTTTCCCCAACATATATTTGAAGAAGAAATTTCTGTCAGAGTAAAATCAGTATAGGAACTTACTAACTTGAAAAAAAAAAGGTTCAGTGAGTGAATATTAATTACATCATTTTTAAAAGTTAGTACAGGGTCATAAATAGACACTTTATGTTCTCCAAGAATTTTTATTTCATTGAATGAATAATAGTCACTCTCCCAGAAGCCCGGAGAATAAAGGCAAACATAATAAAAATGCCATGGATAAGGCCACATTGTATGTACAGTTCCTAGAGCTACAGAGACACTGAAACAATTAGCCAGGAGAGTGTTCTTTTTTGGCTTTACCAATGGCTTACTCCTCCTTTCCTTCTAGGCTGCCCCATCAAAGGTCACCCTACCCCCAACATCACCTGGTTTCATGGTGGTCAGCCAATTGCCACTGCCACAGGACTGACATATCACATTTTGGCAGCTGGACAGATTCTTCAAGTTGCGAACCTTAGTGGTGGGTCTCAAGGAGAATTCAGCTGCCTTGCACAGAATGAGGCAGGGATGCTCGTGCAGAAGGCTTCTTTAGTGATCCAAGGTAAGAAACCCTTCAGAGTTTGGGTGCTGGACTTACCTAATTGTCTAATAGAAGAGAGTGAGTTCTGATCTCCAGAGGTGCCCAGGGCAATGTGTTTCCATACAGTGATACCCTACTGCTGCCAGTAGGGCTCTTCAGATGAGCCACCAGGCCCTGTCCCAGCAGAAGCTGGAAAAGTCAGTGCTGCCTTCAAAAACAGGCCCTTCTGTTCATGACACTGCTGTTGCTTCAGGACCAAGGAAACGCCACTGCATATCAAAGTCTGATGTGCCTCCTTTATGCTAATTTAACTAGTAAAGATCTCACACAGAGTACGCTGTTTAAGAAATGCAAGTTTTCTCTGATTATTTGGTTAAAAAAAAAAATCTCTTGATCTGAACAGTTTGGTTATTGCCTCCTGACTAGAGTGCAGAGGCTGGTACCAGTGCTGACTGATCATTGCAAAGAGTCCTCAGCTGCAGTCACCTGCAGAGGACTTTCCAGGCACCTTTCCTTTGGTCCTGGCAAGGAGCAGACCGAGCAGCCCACATGGCTCGTGCGTTGCCCTTCCAGGAAAGCAGCCGGGACCGAAAGCCTTTGGGCAGGGCCCAGCCTTCGCTGCAGCAAGAAAATGTTGTGAATGAGCCCAAAACAGTGGGAAGAGAGTGAAAAGTGCCTTTTTATAGAAACTGTGTGATGCTTTCGAGTTTTCCATAGGCTGGTTCTACCTCTGGCCTATGTGTGATACTTTGAAGGAAAGCACAATTCTATTGCATGTATTCCAGAATGGAAGATTATGTGGGAAGGGACAGAGTTTTGTGCCAATATGGCACAAAAGGGAGAAGATTTTTCTAAGCATGTAAGTTTTCCCCTTAAATATCCTTCCCCACCATTTGGCCTTCTAGACAGGAGAGTAAATGTTCCATTTTCTCGCCAGCCAGCTATTCTCTGCTAAAAACCAGAAGTCACTGCCTATCTGCAAGACTTGTAATACACAACGTTGCAAATGAGCACTTGGAATTTACCAGCTCACGTTTATTTGTAACCACTTTCCTACTAGTGAGTCCCAGACCCCCAAATAGAAAAACCAAACAAATTGGCATTTTTACTGACGTCATTGTCTCACGTAAAGGAGAACTTCCTGGATGGGGTTTTTTTTTTTTTTTTTGGTTAACATTTACAAAATCCAATCTGAACTTTTAAATATGTTAAGTATCTTAGATATATTTATATCTTTTTGTAGAAAAATAAAAAAGTACCTTAGCAGGCATGTGTGAAAATAATAAGAGCTATGGCATTAAGCACTCTCCATGTGCCAGGCACCGAGCTAGGCCCCGCCCTCACAGTAACTAGGTGAAGTGAGGGCCACTGTACTCAGTCTATGATTGAGCCGCCTGAGGCCCCTGGAGCCCGTATGACTTGCTCAGATAGACTGGGAATGGTGCCACTGAGGGGCAAGTCCTCATTCATAATCACTTCCCTCTGCTCAACCCGCCCCCTTGTCCTGCTCAGAAGGAATATGGCGTGGGGGCAGTAATGATGTCTTCTTTTCAACTCTGCTGCTCCTCCTGTGACAGATTACTGGTGGTCTGTGGACAGACTGGCGACCTGCTCAGCCTCCTGTGGCAACAGGGGTGTCCAGCAGCCCCGCCTGAGGTGTCTGCTGAACAGCACAGAGGTCAACCCGGCTCACTGCGCGGGGAAGATCCGCCCCGCTGTGCTGCCTGTCGCCTGCAACCGGAGAGACTGCCCTGCTCGGTGAGTGTGGCGGGTGCTGGCTCAGGCCTCCCCATGATGCTGAAAATATCCTCAGAATGAGCCTCTGCTTATCCCCTCATCACTCAGCCACCTAATGGCTCACAGGGCCTCCCAGGTGCCTCGAAGGGTCTGTACAGCGACCAGGAGCATCTCAGGCCCTGGGAAAAGATAGCACCCATCCTCCAATAAGAAACATACTCTTAGGTTGTTTGTAAGAAAGAAATGTGTTTTTAATTCAAGTGCTGAGGGGACAGGGATTACTGGGCTCTACCCCAACCCCTCCCTTTGTGTCTAACTTTAAATACCTATGCTAATAAGTTCTTCAGTTTCCTTGAGAAAATCTTATCCTCTTCTTTTCTATAAAGGGTTGCATATCATTGAAGGTGGAATAAACCTCCATTTCCTGCAGTTGCCTAATTCTCTGCATTTGGGTTTCTTGTGTAGCCCAGAATGACACCCAGAGTCTCTGCCTCTGACATCATCTTCATACTTTGACAAGCTCTCAGTCCTACTGTGCACCCCCCAGTCTTCACCAGTAGCTACAGGGATAATGGATGGGGGCTTGGAGCTGGCACCAGTGTGGTGCTCAGACCCTGAGGGGTCTTGGCTTGGCCCTGAAATACCACTTCACTACCTATCTGTAGGACTTTTGTAGGCTACTTAGGCAACTGCTTTGTGTTTTGCCAGCTGAGTCATAAGGAGCAGCTGAAACCAGGAGAGACTCAATGAAATCTGAAACACACTCATTAATATCAGCAGTTTGACTTGTTGACGGGAAGGTTTCCACGGGAATGATTAATGTCCTTTTATACCCTTCCTGAACTGTAACACAGCCCATACCTCTCCTTTCTCAACCCCCACCCCAGCTCCTGAAAAACTGCTGAAATGTATATTTGGAAATAAAAGTTGATTGAAATGCAGGCCTGACATTCACCAGGGATATAAGAGGCTGGAATACTGCCCTTGCCAAGCTGTGCAAAATGAAGAAGAGATCTTTGACATGCCAGGAACTTTTTGATTTGATTTGGTGATGGTCAGAGTCAATCAGCTTAATTTACTTCTGCAGATGCAATAATAATGGCTCTGTTTTCTTGGGTTTCAGTGCCCCCAGGAGTTTCAAAAACACCTCATGCCTACTTCCTAAGTGGCTCTGCTCCTGTGGGTTGGAAATCTGCAGAGTCATCCCTCTCCAGGGAAAAAGAGCAGGGAAGTTGCCACAAAACTAAATAAGTCACAGATTTGGGAAGAATTCGCTCTCCTTGCCTGTTCCATGCCTCTCCTGAAAGCCAGATGTGGCAGCACTTGGCTAGGAGGTACCCATGGCTTCACCTTTGACCAGTTTTCCTGCCAGGCTTTTTGGACACTAGCATCCTTCTTTCCATTCAAACAAGTATTGCCCTGGTCGTTTTTCTGCATAGATTTGGGAAATCCTGCTTTGAGCCAGGTAGCTGTTTCAAGCATTTCATGTTATATACGTTTTTTTTTCTAGATTGTATTAAATGGCTAAAAAGCAAGAAGTCATTTCTTGCTATTTTTCCCAAACTGTCCACTTCCCTTCCTCTTTGACAATTATCCCAGGGTGCACGCATGCAAAGAGAATCATGTTTGTATATGGATCACAGATTTCAGAGTATTCCCCAGATTACAGCTTGGCTTTATGAGAAAAGTCTATTTGTCACGGTCTTGGTCAGTCTTACTTCGGGGGATCCAAGTTGTAGTTGGAACCTAATGTTCTGAGAACAACTGTTTCCACCACTGTGCAGTCCTCCAAGAGGTATAAGACCTATAGAGTGTGACTCAAGGAGATTGTATGTTTCTGAGGGATTACACAAAATCAAATGAGACATGGGTTAAGGTGAGGTGCAGTGTGGATTTGCCTTCTGTAGGAAACTGTCTCTCCTCTGTCACATGCTTGGCTGCCTTTGGGAAGTAGCAGTACAATGTAACTATCTCCAATCTCATGGCCTTTGGGACTCAGAATACTCTTTCAAGGCGTAGGTTTCTGGTCAATTTCTCAAGCGCATTAGCAGCTTAAAACAACAGAAATTTATTCTCTATTTTGTAGGCCTAAAGTCCAAAATCAGGGTATCAACAGGGCCACACCACTCCCAAGGGCTCCAGGAGAGAATCTGTTCTTGCTTTTTCCAGCTTCTGCCTCCAGGGTCACAGTGCCTCTTCCTCTTCCTGGGATGTAATCTCCCTCTGCCTCTCTCTTATAAAAACGCTTGTGAAGGCATTTAGGGCCTCCACAGATAATCTCATCTCTAAATCCTTAATTATGTCTGCAAAGAACCTTTTCCAAATAAGGTAATATTCACTGACTCCAGGAACTTGACACAGATATTGTCTGGGGGGTCGTGGCCCCCAAATTAGCAGCTGTGTGGTGATAGGGGGGATGAAGGGCCCTTTTCTCCAAGGCCTGTCCCTGTGGGCTCCACTGATGCTTTCTTCTGTCCCCAGGTGGATGGTGACCTCCTGGTCTGCCTGTACCCGTAGCTGTGGAGGAGGTGTCCAGACCCGCCGGGTGACCTGTCAGAAGCTGAAAGCCTCTGGGATCTCCACCCCTGTGTCCAATGACATGTGCACTCAGCT
>RJWJ010036984.1:0-15772 GCA_004363605.1 Indri indri | reverse complement strand
CGGGGGGTGCAGTTGCCCGGGGTGGGGCATATTTGCTGTGTTTAGAGAATCTGTCCTCATCTCCCGTTGTTCTCTCTCTGAGCCTTTTCCTGCAGAGGAGCGGAGGATCTGGTGAACTGAGTCACATCAGGCTGTTAGGAACTGTCCGACTTCTCCCAGCAGGGTCCATATCTAAGAAGGGGCTGTGGCTGGGTAAGCTCTGGGACAGTGCCTCGGTGCATGGTGTACATCGGGCATCCAGGCGTGCGCTAACAAGGGTCTGAACCAGGCTTGGGTCAATGGAGAGGAAAAGGAAGGGAAATCTCTGAGCTCCGGGGCAGGGCTTGCCTCCCGAATCCGTGTCTTCTTTGGAATTGGGGAGTGAATGGGGTTTTCATCTCCTCTTTGCTACTGGTCTCCCAGCGCCTTCCCAAGCCCTCCCCTCCACTCCCTCACTGCCGTTCCTTCCCCAGAGCATCCTGTTAAACACCAAAGGCATAAAAGCTACCGATGGGAGGCTGCTACTCTGGCTGCCCAGGGGTGAGCTGGGGCCAGCGGGGGCCGTGGGCTTGGAGGGCCGTGTTTCACCGCAGGGCGCCAGAACGGCCCTTTTGGGCCTCCTCACTGACTGTGATGTCAGACAGGGTGAGACGGGGTGGGGGAGCTCAGCGCGGTCCGTTCAGCACACTGGCTGGACCTGGAATCTGCATGAATCATCCAGATTGACCAACTAGCCCATCCCTGGGGGCCCCGTAATTGTGCAACCAACCCCTCCCCTCCACCCTGTGGTTTTCTTGGTGAAATCTGGTCAGAGACTCAGGCGCAGAGAGAAAACGGACGTCGTGATGATTCCATTTGTTATTCAGATTTAGCCAGGTGACCTTTGATTGAGCACCTCCTAGGCGGGAGGCACTGAAGGGTGCAGAGCTCTCTGGGCAGCGGGCCCTGTCTTCAGGGACCCTGCGGCCCTCTGGCCCCAGTGCCAGCAGCCCTCACCAAATAGCCATGGCTGCTCCCAGAAAAGGAGCTCGGACTTCATAGGATGGGGCTAGATCTCCCCTGCCTGGTTTACAAAGCAAGTGGTTGAGCTGCTCCCTCCCTAAAGTCCTGTGCTTTCCTCAAGACCCAATGGGCTCAGGGCTGGCTTAGGCTCTGGGTGCTTCCCTTCACTGCCTACCCCTTAATTTGACATGCAGGACCACTGCCGCCTGGCCCCACCTGTCTCCCCAGGCTCGTCTTCCTCACTGATCTCCAGACCCTGTTCTGGGAACAACAGATCCTTGCTCTTTCCCTGAAGTCCCTCTCAAAAATCCCCATCCCCTCCCACGCTCCCTCCGTCCCTCCCTCCCTCCCTCTCTCTCCAAACCCCCTCGCCCAGCACCCGGCACCTTTAAGCTCTGTGTGGGGAGACCTGGTATCAGACAGATCCTATGTCTGTCTGCTATACCTGAGTGTGTGTTTCTCACAGGGTCCCGTCTCCCAAGGAATTGAAGTGTCGATTTCACTTATTAAAATGGCCTGTCACCTTGCAGAGTAAGAGACTGTGATGCCCAGTGGGGAAGAATTTCAGTTTCTGTGAGGCGGTTTTGGGAGGCCAACACAGTGTCAGGCCAGCCCAGAATGTTCACATGCAGAAACAGTATCGGAGTGGAAATGAGCCTTCCGCACCACACCGTCCCTCGACTCCAGCTCACAGATGTAAACTAACACCCAGAGATGTCAGGTAGCACCTTCCCTTCCACACCCTGGAAGCGGCCAAGGAAAGAATCCAAAGGGGAAAATAAAACAAGCACTTTGTACAAAGCTTTATTTGTGTGAGCAAAAAATTGGGAAACATTCCATGTACCGAACAACAGCTAAGCTAAGCTAAGCGGCTCATCAGCACGAGGGAACGGCCCCTGCCACTGAGCATGACTCATGGGAACCTGCTGTCAGCACGGACGTGCACGTTGGAGATGACGGAAAAGAATGCAGAGTCCGGAGCAATATGCTCACCATGATTTTCCCTGCTCTGTTGTGTTCGTTTTTATATTTATTTTTAAAAATAACAATGTCTTTTTCAGATTATAAAAATGATACAGGTTCATTCTAGAAAATTTGGAAAATCAGAAAAGTATAAAGATGAAGTTAAAAAAAATCACCCTTTATCCTACCTTCCCAAGATACCACCCTTTGTATTAATATTTTGGTGCTTTCCTTTCACTTTTTTCCCCTGTGAGTGTATATGAATATATCCTACCTTTTGCATTTAATATTACAACATCGTATCAGGAACATTTCCCCATGGCATTATTTATACCATACTTGATTGATTTTAATATTTCACATTTGTGATCTCTGAAATTGGGATATCTCTTCAATTGACAGCATGTCATAGTTAATCACTATATGTTTTTCCTTTCCTAGAGGGATATAAAATAATGGTCAGTCCTACAATTGATTGAGTTAGATACAATAAAATATGGTATGGGCTTCAAAAGCATGATTTTATACTTGTACAATAGTTTATCACACAAACATACTTTATCAGCCTTTTTTATTTTTATTTTTAGAGACAGAGTCTCACTCTGTTGCCCTGGGTAGAGTGCAGTGGCGTCATCATAGCTCACTGCAAACTCAAACTCCTGGGCTCAAGTGATCCTCCTGCCTCAGCCTCCAGAGTTGCTAGGACTACAGGTGGGTGCTACCACGCCCGACTAATTTTTTTGGTAGAAACAGGGTCTTACTATGATGCCCAGGCTGATCTCAAACTCCTGGCCTCAAATGATCCTCCTGCCTTGGCCTCCCACAGTGCTGGGATTACAGGAGTGAGCCCCCATGCTCAGTCATATAAGTGTCTTGTTATTGGGCATTTAGGTCGTTCCAACTTTCTACTTTTAAGAAGCATCCCTGTACATGAGCTATGTCCATATTGCTCATTTTTTATTGGCGTATGTCTTAGTCCATTTTTAGTACTGTTAAAGAATACCTGAGGCTGAGTAATTTGTAAAGAAAAGAGGTTTATTTTGGCTGATAGTTCTGCAGGCTATTAGAAGAAGCATGGTGGCAGCATCCACTTCTGGTGAGGGCCTCAGGAAGCTTGCACTCTTGGTGGAAGGCAGAGGGGGAGCAGCATCACATGGAGAGAGGAAGGAAGCAAGAGGGAAAGGGGAAGAGGTGCCAGGCTCTTTTTAGCAATCAGTTCTTGCAGGAACTAATCGAGCGAGAACTCACTCATCATCAGAGGACAGCACCAAGCCATTCATGAGGGACCTGCCCCCATGACCCACATCCCTCCCATTAGGCCCCACCTACAACATTGGGGATCAAATTACAACATGAGATTTGGCAGGACCAAACCAACCATATCCAAACCATAGCAGGTAGATTCCCAGGAGTAGATATAATGGGACAAATGAATGAAGGTCTTAAAGGCTCCAGATGCAGACGCATCGATATGTGACAAGGACCAAAAGTGAATATGTGAATATAGAGAAATAAAGGTGGGCATTACACCTATCAAGTTCTTATTTTCTATGATGTTTTTTGTGTGTAGACTTTGAAATGATGATCATAAGGACAAATCAATAGTGAATGACTCCATTTATTTACGAGGATGTGTGTGTGTGAAAGGGGGGCGGGGAGGAGGAGGAGAGAAGGAGAATGAGAAATGCCCAGTACTGCAGAGGAGTCCTCAAATACTGGAATGGATGATATGGGAGTGAGTGCCCTGAGGTCTGGGGTAGATGACGAGAGCTGAGAGCTGTTGAGGGTGAGAGGAGGTTGTTTGGTAAGATTTCGAACACTCCTGAGTTCCTGGGAGCTGGGCTGTTCTAGCAGTTGGAACACAGAACTTAGAAAGAGCACTGAATTGAGAGGGGCCAGGTGATCTGAGGTCAAGCCTTGGCCTGCCTACAGCATGCTCTCTAACTGACCTTGAACTCATGACTTTACATCCTCACACCTCAGTTCCCTCCCGTGTAAATGAGGGAGTGGGACTGGAAGATCTTTGGATTCCTCTGGCTCTGCAGATCAGTAGCTTGGGATTGCCTAGCATTTGGGAACAGAAAGGTAGCTCTGACCCCAGCTCCCCTGCCCTTTGTGGCATTTGTCCCTTGGAGCCTGGAACAACTTTCTTGAATCCCTTTCTCAGGTCCAGAACTTCAGAGCCATTAACTCCCCTGGGTCAGCACAGGGAATCAGTGTGGCCAGGTTAAGCAGGACTTGGGACTCCCCTCTCGAACGTCACCCAACTCCTGATGGCCCTTCAGACCTGCTGCTCTCCTGTCTTCCCAGGAGTTCTAGAAGAGGCAGGTGATGGGAGCAGCCTTAGCTTGTGTGCTTTTATCTTAGCTGGCTCCTCTCAAACTCAGGAGTCAGACACCCCCTCCGCCTGCCCCCACACTAAGGGTCATGGAAAGGTGAGAAATAGGAGTTAGAAACAGTGCTTTGGGGAGGACATGGCTTTGGCTGCTCTGATAAAGACCTAAGGTAGTATAAACCAAATTGAAATTAATTTTCCTCTCACATCACAGTCTAGGTAGAAGTATCCAGGCTATGAAGGCGGCTTTTCTTTTCAAAGTTGTTAGGGGCCCAAGTTCCTCCTCTCTTGTCACTCTGTCATCAAAGATGGTTCCCCACCATGCCCATGTTTCTCCCTGTGGGGAGGGGGAAGGGAAGAAGGAGAGGTCTCCTCCTTTCTTCATGGATGACCAGGAGCTGCCACATGACACTACTGCTCACACCCTATTGGCCAGAAGTTAATCACGTGACCATACACTAGGTTGCAAGGGCACCTGGGAAATGTAGTCTTTCCTCCCCCTAAAAAACTTAAGACTCTATTGCTATGAGGGAGAATAGAACAGAATCCAGAATAGAAGAGCAGGAAATGAGCAATCTTTGCAAAAAACAGATCATCAGACCCAGAGCTTCAGGGCTCCAAATAGCTGTGGTGATGGTAGCAGCAGCTTATTTAAATGGCTTAGGAAATTGAGGCTTATCAAAATGAATTGAATCTGACTCCTGCCCCATCTCAACCCTCTCAGGCCTTCCCTCCTTTCTCTCTATGCAGTAAAGTTTGAACAGCCAGTCCTCAGTCACCTGGCGGGCAGCAAGGCTCTCCCTGTGGGTTGAGAATAGATTACGAATTGTAAGCCCTTCCTTGGCTTCTTAAGAGCCAACGATGGACAATTCCATAGACTTTTATGTTAATATATAATCAACAGGTGCTTACAGATATCCTCCTGAATTAAATAAGGATCATCAGACATGGCATTTGTGAACCTAAATTATCATATCCCTAGAGTTTATTTGGGGGCTTAAAATCAGTATTCTACTAAGGTGTCTGGCAGCTTTGCAGCCCTCTGCAAATCTACTGTGTGTACCTGCGTAGATGTAACTCCTGAAATTCTCAGTGCGGACACTTTGCCCTCATCTTGAGTTGGTTGCAAAGTCCCATTGCTGCTATTCCTGCTTTTGAATTATAAATTTCTGTGAGTTTAGCTCCATCATTATAGATTTAGTTGGTTGTGGGTTGTTTAGTTAACCACAGTGTGTGGTTGCCATTTGTGATTTTGAAGCCTGTAATTTTTCATTAACTTCTGTGTCTTAAAGGTGTCATCTGTGGACCAACTGCTGTGGCACCTCTTGGGTGCTTGTTAAAATGCAGATTCCAAGGCTTTCACCTAAACCTGCTGCATCAGAAGCTTGGGAGTGGGCCCCAGAATAAGTGTCTGTGTGCCACTGAGAACCTCTGGACACAGCTTTAATGTGTTTTGCAGGGTGGTTCAAAAACAAACTTCCCAGACCCTGTTGTTAAAGCAGCTGTACCTGTAATTCCCCAGTTCTGCTTATATAGAGGTGGGCTGCATGTGGATTTGTTCTATTTAAATACCTTGCAAGAGGAGGGTGCTACATTATCGCATAAAATTGTGCATAGCTTCTTTTAGAAAGTACGTGGTAGGTGATTCATAATGTCCCTCTCTTATTTTTCTTTATTGTTTTCCCACTGCTGTGCGGGTATGGGTAGGTGAGGAGCCTTGGGGCCAGTGAGGATCAGAAACCACCTCCTAAGACAGCGAGGAGCATGCCAGAACCTGCCGGGACAGTGAGACCTGCTGGAGAAACTCTTTTCTGAAAGGAACATGGGGGCTAAGACAAGGAGGGTCTGGAAAGACTCCACAGGGTCAAGAGGGGAAAGCAGCTAAGCCTCAAGGTCAAGGACGTGGCTGAGGCTCTGCTGGAAAGTGACTGGGAGGATTTGAGGACTCCCTGGGGCCCTCTGTTCCTGCACTGTGCACTGGGGGAGGGGCTGGTTCCAAGGCCCCAGCAGGCCCTTTATGCTCCTCTCAGCTCTAACTGGAGCGCATTGTGTCCTGGCTGTGCCCCTCACAGCCTCTTAGTGACGGGCCTGTTGTCCAAGATGGGCCCGAGGCTGGTCCGGGCCTGCGCCCATGTATTATGCAGCAGCCGCCGGGACAAAGCTTCTGTGTGTGGGAGTCGGGTGGGGTGGGGGCTAGCCGCCCACAGCGTCCTGTTCATCAGGGACCAGGATGCCAGAGGGTGGGATGGCGGGGGTGCTGTGAACAGGAGGCAGGCTTTTCAATGCGGCCTCTGAGAGGAGAGAGGTGAGGGCATTGTGGGTGCCACTGCAGGCCTTCCTGGCTGAAGCAGGAGCCATGGCTTAGTTCAAGTTCAGGGCAGCCAGGGAAACGGTCCCTCCACCTCCCAGGGCTCCCAGGCCTGCTCAGGATGCACCGTTTGGTCATTAACAGTCAGTGAGTAATTCCCCGGGGCACCTGTGGTGCGGCCTGAGGGCCTCAGGCACCCGAGAGACAGACGGGATTGATGCTGACCTGCCTAGTCGGGGTGGACCCCTGGACCAGGGCCTGTTGAGGGGTGCAGCCGCTCTTACTCCTCTCTGCATCCCCTAACCCCGGGCCTGCTGCAGGACAACCACACAACGGATGTTTGTGTTAAAAGAGACTTCGGACCTTTTTAATGTGTCCAGTCCTGAGCTAGTGGCTGTGGCTGAGGCTCAGATGAGAAGCAGAAGTACTATGGTCTGAATGTGTCCCTCCCAAAATTCATATGTTGACATCCTGGCCCCCAAGGTTATTAGGAGGTGGGGCCTTTGAGGGTGATTAAATTCTGAAGGTTGAGCCCTCATGAATGGGATTAGTGCCCTTATATATGAGACCCCCTTCGAGACGCTCACCTCTTCTGCTGTGTGAGGACGCAGCTAGAAAGCTCCATCTGTAAAGCAGAAAGCAGGCTCTCCCTAGACACCAAATCTGCCAGTGCCTTCGTCTTGGACTCCCCAGCACCTCCAGGAATGTGACAAATAGATTTCTGTTGTCTGTAAGCCCCCCAGTCTCTGGTATTTTGTTATAGCAGCCCTCAAGGACTAAGACCAGAAGGAAGACCACAGCCCTCCTTCCTAGATGCTTACTGCTTAACGGAGACACACATGTCACCCAGATGAGGAGGGTGGGGGAGGCTGCCATTCACAGAACACCTGCGTGGGCCGGACCTGCTGGGTGGTTTACACTCAGGGCTCACTCCCTCCTCCCAGCGGTCCTGTCCTGCACGAGGCCTTCTCTCTGTTCTGTGATGGAAGAACCTGGCTCAGGTCGGTTAAGTAATTGCCCAAGAACTGTCTCTACAGCCTGTGCTTTTGTAGTAAACAGTACAATGACGGGCATAATTGGGCTGCTGTTGGGGACATGGCTAATCAGAATTATCATGGGAGCCTTTTCAGAATAATACCCCTGCCTCTGCTCCACCACCCTGGATCCTCATACGCTCTAGTTAGGGGGAGGAGGGTTATGAATCTTGTGCAGGGTATGTACAGCTTTAAAAAGCTCTCCAGTCACCCTAGTTTCTTCTCAGACAGGTATTTAGCCTTATTCTTAGTCTTATTTATAGGTTTCGGAATTTTACTGTGACTCCAACAGAAGGGGAAAGCCTGGCTCAAGGTCACTCAGCCCCGGACGGGGCTCTTGCTGTCTGGCCTGCTGGCCTTCTGCCGTGCTATGCTCCCCGAAAAGCAGGTGGCTGCCCTGGATCCAGATTCAAACCGCCTGCTGGGTGCCGTGGGCAGTCGTGCAGTCTCCAGGCCCCAGCTGAGTGATTCCGACAGGCACGGGTGCCTGTGTCAGCACATCGGCCCCCCATGCACAGGCGACCCTATGCCGCCGTGGTCTGGGAGGTCTCCCTGGGCGAGGGCCTGGTGTGACTGAGGGCCTGAGAGCTGGGTCTTACCTCCTGGGGGCTCGTGGTCTCGTGGGGGTGGCAGACAGGCACACGGCTGAGGGACTGCGTGGGTTCTGGCACCAAACGCACACAGACAGGCTAATTCTAACTATGGATCCGAGAAGTCTTTTGGAATGAGGTTTTGTTTTATTTGGAAGAAATCTCTGAGGATGAAATAAAGGGTTTTCGAGGGGCAAGGGGAAGGGAAGGAGCTAATGTTTACAAACTTATTAGGTATTTAAGTTGCCTTGTCTCATCTGATTCTCCCAAGAGCCATTTATATGGAGAATAGTAACCCCGGCTACCTGGTGATGAACCAGGGCTCTCAGGGGGTTTAAAAATGGCCCAGGAATTGTTGGGACTGAGATACAGCGGGGTCTGTCTGTCTCCAAGCCTGTGCTTTTCAACCACACCGCTCTCGCCAGCTCTGTGAAGCCAGGTGCTACCTGGCTCAGGTGGCTCTGGGGAGTGGTGGCTGGCGGTGGGCAGGAACCCAGAGGCAGCAGGAGAGGAGAGAGATCTGTCAGCCACTGTGGCCTCTTATCTCTGCAGATCCAGGAGTTGGGCATTGACACCGCCTCTCCCTCTTGAAAGGGACCTTCCATGTTTTTCAAGCACTTTTCTATTCAACGTATCGTTGTCCTTCCTTCACTTTTGGTCTGGGAACCAAGGGATGTGGTTCTAGTCCCAGCTCTGCTATTAGCTGGCCATGTGACCTTGAGCAAGTCATTTGCCCACGTTGGGCCTCCACATTCCCACCCGTAAAATGAAGAGTAGTGTGTGTGTGTGTGTGTGTGTGTGCGCGCGCGCGTGTGTGTAAGAGTGTATGTGTGTGCATGGGTGTGTGCATGCATGTATATATGGTAAGAGTGTGTATGTTTGTGTGTTCATTCTCAGCAAACTCAGTGTGAAGAGTAGGACCAGATGAAAGCTTGGCCTTTCCTCACTGTGTTCTCTCCCTGTGGGGTGGACGATGCTAGCTAGCATCAGTACTCCTGTTTTAGAGGGGATGAAAGTGGAATCTTAAGAGGGGGTCCTGGGAAAGCAGGGCAAAGCCATACTGTTCTCTTCCATGCACACCCAGCAACATCAACTTGAAATCCTCAGTGGGTGGCTGTCATCCCTCTGGGTGGGCCCTGCGCCTGAATGGGGCCCTCGGAAGTTGTGGCTGACCATGGGGTTTTATGGTGGAATCTCAGGTACCTGGAATGCGAATGCCTTAGTAAACAAACACACTATTCAGCATTACTGGACTTTTCAGTTCACTTCAACAAATGTTTGTTGAGCATTTACTGTGTGCCAAGCTCTGTATTATAATAAGTGCTGGGGACAGAGGTGAACCAGAGTCACCCCCTGCCCTCCAGGAATGCATATTTCAGACTTCTTTTTTTGGCCACAACTGCTAGTAAGAAAATCATTTTTATGACCCAGTACACATACATACACACACACGCAAAGTATATGTTAGATATACAAAACCAAATCAAAGGTCATGCCATGCACGCCACTGTTTTCTAGTCTTTTCTACTCTGCTTCATTTTTTAAAAAATGCTGGTAGCAACCTACCACTGATTTCATAACCTACCGGTAGGAGGTGACTCCCCGGTGTGGGAAACACGGGTTGAATGTTGCATATGTTACACATGTTGTATTGCTTGAGTGTTGCATATGTTACACATACTGTATTGCATGTGCGTTATGTGCTGTGGAAAAAGAGAGCAAGGAATGGGTTATTTGGGTTGGGAAAATCAGGGAAGGCTCACAGTTCAAGTGGCACTTGAGCTGGGTCCAGATGTGTGATAGGATTTCAGTAAACAGAAAAAGGAGAAAGGCGGCCAGACTGAAGCAAGAGCAGGAGCAGAGGCCAGGGGGTGTGATGTGCACAGCCAACAAGCCAACACTGGTGTGTCTGCAGGGGAGCAGCCTTCTCCCTGGGTTACCACGTTCAGTTCCCAATAATCCTATAAGACAGGCACTCTTTATTGCTTCATGTTACAAATGAGGAAATTGAGACTCAGAGAAGTTTTGTAACTTGCCCAGGGTCACATGGCTACTAAGTGGTAGAGCCAGGAATTGAATTCGGGCAGTTACATCGTGATCTAAACATGAGGTTCCTTAGAGACATGACCCTGAAGACACTCTGGGGCTAGTTCATGGGGATGTTTGAATGCAAGCCTGAAAAATTTTAATTTCATCCTGTAGGTAAGAGAAAAACATTGTAAAATTTTGAGAAAGGGAAGTGATCAAAGCTTTACTTGGGGGAAGATCACAGTGGCATTGGCATAGGAGATGGGCCCAAAAAGAGGCAGGAACACCTGTCACCCTTTCCCAGCCAGGTCAGCAGCCCTGGAGACCATCATTACACCACTTTATCCTGGGGATGCAATTGAGGATGTTGCTCTCATATCACATACTGATAAAAATGAAAGGAGAATGAATCATGCTTCCCTTTTTACTTTGACTACTGGGAAGCTCAGAGCCCCACTCTGTGGTATTCTTCCAGGGAATATTGAGGAGCTCTAATCAGCCTTTTATGTACTCATTTTGCCTTGCCTTTGTTCTCCTACCTTCACCTTCCTTTAGTCTGAATTTTATCACTTAGGTTTTCATCATGCTATAATGTATACATTCTAGTACAATGCCTTAGAGCAGGCTTTAAAGAAAATGCAAGTAAAACACCCTGAAGCAACTGGAAAGCATCTCCCCCCCTCCCCCGCAAGATTGGAAGGTACTGTTAGAAGGTGGGATTTTCTTACCATCTCCTGGGGCTTCTGTCCCAGGACTGGGTGCCAGGTGAGTGCATCACATAGATGGGAACCTTGGACCGTTAGATCTGGAACTGTCCTGAAGCGTCCTCTCTCCCTCTGCTTCCCAGAGGGGGGACGTAGGCCGCCAGTGGTGCACAAGATGGTCTCAGAGGGGCCTGGAGGAACGTGGTTTGGTTTAATTGTCATGTATTTATGTAATGCATATTAGAAAAAAGGATAGCTAGCACATCGAACCAGTGATGTTGTGGCTAAAGCTACTTAGAATGAAGCTCATACAGATATTTAAATTTTAGAAAGTCAATTTAAAGAAAAATTCAAAATAAATATGGTTTGGGTGATTTGTAGAAATGGCAAGAACACATTGGCAGTAGTGCCCAAATTATGAAGTTTGGAAAACACTGATTCCATTCAACCCCTGGTTTGACAAATGACAAAACCAAGGCCCAGAAAGGACAGAGCACTTGTCCTTGAGTCTTGTAGTTAATATTTTAAGCCACAGGAGTACAAAGGGCCTTCCCCTTCCAACCTTATTCAAACGCCTGAGTTTAGGGATCACCTGGCCCCATATCTTGCTTTTGAATCATTTTTATATTTCCAAAATGCCGCCTCTGTATTGCCCGCTCATTCCCCTTTGTATCAGAGCCTTAACAGGCAGACATAGTAGGGTTGTTTTTTCTCCAAATTGCAGATAAACAAATGATCCCTGGAGAGATCTGCTTGCCACCACTGAGCTGCCATGGCAGGACCAAGGGTAGGACATTTCCAGGCCTTTCCACTGTGCATGTCGGGCAAGGTTGGGCGGGGAGCCAGTTTCGATGATGAAATCCCCCAGCAAAGGGTAGAAAGTCTTCTGGGGTGAGCGCAAGGCAGTCTGCTGGCCCAGCGCCACGTGGGAGCGGCGGAGAATAGTCCATGGCCGATTACACTCCGTTCCACTTCCGGGAAGTGATTACTTTCTGAGGGAGCCGCAGATGTTCTCCTCGCCTGCTTATTAACGGGCTGTCTGACTCGGCTCTCAGAGTGGATGGATGAGATCAGCAGTGAATATTCGCAACTATGCGTCCCCCCCCCGCCCCCCGTAAACCCTGCCAGCACCAGTATTGGGACCCTCCAGGACAGAAGAAATTTAGCCACAGCATTTAGTGAGCAATTGAGCATCTCTGAGGGTCCCGGCCCTGTGCTTGTGGCCGAAATAGAGGCATAGGTGGATCAGACACTGCCCCCAGCCCCAAGGGACTCACGGTCTGCAGGGGACGGCAGACACAGAAACAACTAGCCAGAGAACAATGTCATAGTGTTAGCAGGAGGTCTGTACCGAGCATGATGGAGGCAGCACCGAGTTCTTTCTCAGGGAGCAGAGAGGCTTCCTGGAGCAGGAGACATTTGAACTGTACTTGTGCCGTTTAATAGGATTTGCCAGGAGGAGAAGAGAAGGCATTTCTGATGAGGGCACCGGCCCAGGGTTCCACGCTTGCATGAACCTGGAGACCAGGGCACGCACGCCTGGGGTGGGAATGTGCTGTAGCTCTGGCCTCACAGCTCTGCCTTCCCAGAGGGTGGGCTGTCCAGCTAGCTCCACTGTCAAGGTGGAAGGAGACCCAGTGGGCCTCGCTTCGGTTTGGTTGTTGGTTTGTGTTAAGCAGGCAGTGTGACTCAAGCTTTGGAGCGAGATAACCTGGGTCCAAAGCTCAACTTTGCTTCTCGCCAGCCATGTGACCTTGGGTAAGTCATTTCACCCTCTGAGCCTTGGTTTTCCATCCTAAAATGGAAATAATAATTTAAATTTACCTGGGTGTGAGCTGACTGGGCAAGACTTGCCTGAGGGCTGTCGGTGGCTTGGGGGATGCGGGATGGGACGGGTCAGCCTGTCGTTCACTCTGTGTTGGAAAGGACTCCCGAGTGTCACCCAGGTCAACCTGATCCTGCTATGTGAGTCCTATCTCTGACACCTGTGCCAGGTGATTTCCCTGTTTCTTTAATTGCCTTCAGTGATGGGAAGCTTACCACCTCTCAGCACAGCCCGTCCTGTCATTGGGCATCACCATCTACTCGTAGAAACAAAGGCAGCTCCGCCCTGTGCAGTGCCTTCAGAGTCACAAGATTCATCTCTGGCGGGTGTGGTGGCTCACACCTGTAATCCTAGCACTCTGGGGGGCCGAGGAGGGAGGATTGCTTGAGCTCAGGAGTTGGAGACCAGCCTGAGCAAGAGTGAGACCCCGTCTCTACTAAAAATAGAAAAAAAATTAGCTGGGCATGGTGGTGCATGCCTGCAGTCCCAGCTACTTGGGAGGCTGAGGCAGGAAGATCGCTTGAGCCCAGGAGTTGGAGGTTGCTGTGAGCTAGGCTGTTACCACGGCACTCTAGCCCGGGCAACAGAGCGAGACTCTCAGAAAAAAAAAATTCATCCTCACACTCCATTCATTCATTCATTCATATTTGCTGAGCACCTCTATTGCCAGACACTATTCTGAATCCTGGGGATGCAACAAGAGAACAAGGCAGACACAGGCTCTGTCCTCACGGAGTTTACAGTTTTGTTCACCTTACCTCATGGGATTAGGGTTAGTCCCATTCACCAGACTGGGGAACAGGGTGGTGGTGATGGGGATAGTGATGGCTAATATTTATAGATGCTTAGAGTGTGTCAGGTGCTTTGTGTACTTTAGGGAATCTAATCTTCCCATCAGCCCTGTGAGGTAAGCCCTTTTAATATCATCCCCATTTCGTAGATGAGGAAGTAGAGGCTCAGAGAGGCGATGTTGTTTGCTTAGAGCCACACAGCAAGGACAAGGTCTAGATCTTTTGGCCTTCAGGCTATACTGCCTCTTGACTCGAGGCACTGAGACTTGCCAGAGCAGCAGAGCAGGGCCAGGACTGAAGACCCTGTGTCCTTGGCACCACCATTGGAAGGTCATGTGGGAGCCCTGGCAGTGTCCCACATGTGGAAGCCCGACACGAGTGACCTCCAGGTCACCCCACCCACAGTTGTGTTTGCTCCGCGTCCTCACCCCCACCCAGTGTGTCTCGAAGGGACAGAGTGGGTGAGGTCAGCCTCTCCCACCCTCAGCGTGGACTGAGGCTGCCACAGGACCAGGAGTCATCTCGGGGCAGTGGGGTGGACTCCTGGTGGGAGACACCAAGGGCAGCCTCAGGTTCCTTTGCTCCAGAAATCCTACTGTAGGTCTCCATCCCAGCACCTGGGATCCTGCTGCTCCTGGGGAGGGGCAGCGGTGGGCGGGTGGGGCCGGGTGCAGATTACTGCATGCTGGATCACAGCTCCTCAGTACTCCCTGTTTGTGCCACTTGCTAGGCGCGAGGTTGCAGGTGGGGGTGTGTGAGCAGCCCCAGCCCCTCCATGGTCAACGCCACGGATTACAGCAGCCACTCTCTGGAACTGAGCACAGGGAGCATAGCCAGGTTCCTGACCACTGCGTGGACAGGAAGCCCTTCCCGATTCTTCCCACACTCTGCCCAACACCGCCCCCCCCTCCCCCCAGCTCCCAGCTCAGCCTCCAGTGGGAAGGAGGAGACAGGGTGATGGGAAAAGATGAGAGAGGGACTCAAAGGACTGGGTTGGCTGGTCTTGCCCCTGTGCCATCTTGAGCAGATGACCTAACCTCTTTAATTTCGTTTCCTTATACCATGCATGGGGATAAAACATAAAGCCTGCTGCCTGGCTTAAATGAGGTCATCCATGTCAGGGTGCTCTGTACACTGGAAGCACCTACCAGTGTCGGATACTGGAATCAGCAGTGAGCACAGCGGCTAACACAGATAATAATAGTGATATGCAGGACCACAGAGTCTTTGAAAGGCACCATTCACGATGTTTTCCCCAGCCTGGAGCTAGTATTCGGAACTACTGTCTCTGGGGCCTAAAACTAACATATTATGTATTAGTTGTGCATTCGCATCACCTGAGGGGCTTTTCAAACATCAGCTCTGCGAGTTCCTGGGATCCACTCCCAGAGATTCTAATTCAGTGGATCTGGGGTAGGGCTGGTGTGTGTGTGGGGGGGTGGGGGAGTCTTTGTTTTTTATTTTTGTATTTTTTAGAGATGGGGTCTCACTATGTTGCCCAGGCTGGTCTTGAACTCCTGGGCTGAAGTGATCCTCCCAGCTCAGCCTCCTGAGTAGCTGAGACTACAGGCGCATACCACCACACCCAGCTCTCTGTGTTTAACTCCAGTGCTAGTGGTCTAAGGCCACCCTTGCCAGAGTCAAGGACACTACAGGACAGTGGCAGCATGCCCGGGGACCGCTCCTCTGCACTGCATGTGGCTGTTCCTAAAGCTCCCTGCAGTGAGCATCCAGAACAGGATGACGTGTGGTGAGGGACCCAGGTCTGCAGCCCACCAAACAGGACTGAGGAATCTCTGAACTTGAAGCTTTTCCTCAGTTTCTCTTATGCAGCTTTCTGTATCTAAAACCAGGACAAAAATTTCTTCAGGTAATTTTCTTTAAGCCAGGTTTTTTTAGGTATAATTTACATGTAATAAAAGTCATCCTTCTTGTGTCTAGTTAGTTCCAAGCATTTCACAAATGCACAAAGCTGTGCAGCCACCATCACAGTTATAACAGAACATCTCCATTGGCCCCTGAAATTCCCTCCTTCCCTTCGTGGCCAGCCCTTCCTTCCACCCACAGACCTGTCACCGCTCATCTGTGTTCCGTCTAAGTTTGTCTTTTCAGGAGAGCGCATAAATGGAATCATTGGGTGTGTAACCTTTGTGTCTGCCTGCCTCGCTGCCATGATGTGTTTGAGGGCCATCCGTGCCGGTGTAGGTACCAGC
>RJWJ010036983.1:0-15784 GCA_004363605.1 Indri indri | reverse complement strand
AGATCAGACATATTTATTTGGGAAAATTCCAGCTTAATTTGATAACCATTGTTCTATAATCACATAAGAAGAAACAGGGGTACCATAAGCAACCAGGAGCCAAGCCTCCAACCTTAGGGAAAGAAGGGAGAGATGGAAATAGGCGCAGGTTTAACATTAATACTTTCTTTAAGTTGGATCATGCAGTAAATGAGAAGCAAAAATGGGCTACTTAGCCTTTCCAGCCAAATGGGCAAAAGCAATGAAAGGACCGGAAGAACGGAACAAAAGGTTGAAAAAGACAGGTGAATATACAACAAAAGCAATTGATGATGTGAAAGATAAAAAGAAAGGGAAGGAGAGAGAGAAAGGAGAAAGCAAGAACTCGTTCTAGGAAGTTGGAGTCAGGATGTGGGAACTTATATAAAAGACTACTGACTCTAAAATGGAATTACAGACACAGGATCAGGGAAAAACCCTTGGAGAATGACTTCAATTTTATTTCTGAGGAAGTGAACAAAGATTTGAGAAGAAGCAGTAAAGAAGAACTGAGAAGTAAGTTTAAGGAACTGAATCATAAGAGAAAAACAAACTTTGGAGAAAGAGAAATCGAAAAAAATGAACAGTATAAAATGTACAGAATAAAGAGCACTTAAAGACATCCTATTTCTGAGTAGATGAGGCCAATCTGTCTTTGGTAGAGGTTGAACAAAGTTAGGTGTATAACCATGAGAGCTGTGCCTCGCAGAAAAACTAAGAATAAAATAGGCCGAACAGCCAATTAGTTAATCTTTGAAGTTCCTATACAGAATTTAAAGAATCTGCTGGGTAAACCATTTTTAAAGGAGAGGCTGTAGGGGACTTTGTTAATGTTTCTCTTATGGAAGTAACTAATCAGGAAGGGAATACAACACAGACCAAAGGCACTGCTGAATTTTGTGTGTACTTTGTATACTTTCAACTAAGATAAAATCATGCATACTGTGTTTTTAATATTCTTATTAGATACTATTTGCAAAACTTGGTGTTTTTCTTTTCTAGTTCCCCAGATGTTCTATTATGCAGTTAGCCAACATTAAGTGATTTCTCTGACATGTTTTGTTATTTACACCATTAATTTGAGTTCTTATTGAAGTTTCTATGAACAAACAATAAATTAGGTAATTTTCGTAAGATGTTTGTCACAATGCCTAGTACATAGAAAATGCTCAGTAAATAGCAGTTATTGTCATTATTTGGAATAACCCTTAAAAATAAACAAACACCTATGTTCAAAGAAGAGGAAAAGAAATAGACACCTAACAGCATTAGAAAGAAGGAGCAAGCTTAGTCTCTCCTTTTTTAAGTAGAGATCATATAAACACCAGACAAAATGATTGTGATCGGCAAATAAAAAGTATGCAGCACAATGCTCGGTACACAATTGATCAACATACTTAATGAAAGTCTATTTCCTTCTCCATCGACATCTTTTTCAAGTCTTCCTAAAACTTGAATCGCATAGCACTGCAATAGAACTATTCATCTATTTAGGCTTTTTCAAGAATATTTCCATGAATAAACCACTGAGAAGATGCACAGAAATGACTTCACACTGCCAATTAAGAACTTTTACAAATTCTAACTTAAACTTTTGTTGTTTGTGTAGACAAAAACTATACCTTGCCTACTAGTTTCCATTAACATGAAAACTTTCTAGTAATAATAATAAAGACGGCTTCATACTTTAAAAATTTCCTGATCCTCAGAAGGCTTTTCCAAGAAGAAAGTATAGTAATTCAATGTTTATTATAAAATCAAGTTTTTCATTTTTTCCATATACCATATTTAGAACTACATTTTTACTTTAAGTTTATATATAACCTTGTAAATATTTAATCTTGCAAATACCTAACTTTGCAAACACATCTGTTTCCAAGTAGTTTCAGATAACACTTATCCTACTAACATTTTATTCAATTACATAGAAAATCCTGCATCAATTCCACCTGTTTTTATCAGTTTCACTCAAAGTATATTTGTTTACTTCTGTAATTTCCTATAAACTAAGAATTTTGAGCTCAAAAGGGACATCAGCATCATTTAGTGCAAATCCTTCATTTTACAAAACAGAAAAATTTGAGTCATTAATTTACAGTTACCCTCGTTAGGTTATGCCCCAAGAATGGATAAAATATGTAGCCGACTCAGTGGTACGATTTTAACTTCAGGCTCATACCAGCTGCTGGGGGATCTGTCTCCTGCCATTGTATCACAATCCCTAGAATACCCACCCTTGGTTATTATATCCTACTAATGCATTAAAATCCCCCATCACAACTTGAACTCTAATCAGCCATTGATGATGATTCATTGATTTATAGAAAAAAAAAGTACTAATTATATAGCAACCTTATTGGAAAGGAACATTGAATAAGGATTTTGAAGAATGGGGAAGGAACTAGGAAAAGGTCGATTTAATTCAGCCAATATTTGTAGAATTTATACTGCCTGCCAAGCACGGTACTACCTAACTAAGGTGCCAAAAGGGAGCCTGGTCTTGTCCTCAAGGCTCACCCAGCCAGGAAGCATTCCAGTAAAAAACTAAGCACAGCACAATGAGATTAGAACTACTATAAAGGCACGTACAGATTGACGAGGGTGTAGAGGGTGGAAGAGATTTGTCCTATCTTAAAAAGCAAAAGAAGACCAGAGAGGGTGGTATTGGAGTTTGTCTCTGAGGAAATGTAGCATTTATGGAGCATGAAATATGGGCTCTGAAGCCAGATTGAGTGGGTTTGAAACCCAGCACCACTTATTGATCTTAAACAAGTATGTAGCCTCCGTGTGCCTCAATTTCATCACCCATATAATTAGGACAATAGAATCTATCTTGTATAGCTGTTATAAGTAATTAATAAATGTTAAGCACTTAGCAAAATTTGTAAACATTGTAAGGGCTCAAAAATGTTATCTATTATTGGGGTTTCACAGTATGGAAAAATAGGATTAAGGGTCAGAGAGTGGGCCACACCACCAGGGTAGTACTAGGTAGGAATGGGCCCTTTAATTGCCCTAGGTTGAGAAAGATAATGGTGCCATATTGGCAACCAGTAGTGGAGTCTGGGCACACCCAACTGGATCGGGAATGGAAGCATATGATGGCACCACAACCATATCAAAGTCCCGCAAGGCAAATCTTAGATATTTAATGTAAGGATTTGTCCTTATTATTAATAGAATGGACCTTCAGATCAAATATAAATGATTGAGAAAAAGATCCTTTTGGAGAAGTGGGTTAAGGATTCTAAGCAAAAAGACCTTGAAACCTTGATGTGGGCGAAGGGCCACCAAGGAAATGGAAAAGGACACAGGATGTGGAGATTGGAAATCCACGTCTCCTACTTCACAACTGAGCCACAATTTAAATGGGCACTTGGAAGCAAGGTGAGGAGAAAGTGATGTGTGCAGCACGGCTACCCTTGGGCAGCCGTATAAGGTGGACATAGAAGGGCCTTGGCACTGATGCCAAAGGGTGCCAAAGTGGAAGTGGGGCCTGAAGTGGGGAAGGCCAGCCATACTCTTCCACACCAAGAGAGGTGTTTCCTCTCTTGGGAAACTCAGTTATTAGCCAATGAGCGGCATGCCTGGATTTGGGCTTTTGTTGAGATGTGTTAGTATCTCGTAGAAACATCTAACAAGTCCCTTTTCAAAACCCAACATGAGAAGACAAGCTTGATTTGAAAGGTTGAGCTGTGGTTTGAGGGCTACTGAAAGTTCAATATTTTATTTCATCAGCCTATAAAGCTCAAGACTGAATAGTTTCTCAGTGAGTCCAACATAACCAGTTTTCCTTCAGCGCAAAGAGGCAGGACCACTGCATGTGGCAGTGGAGGCTTCTCTGCCTGCTCAGGGGCTCCAGCTGGGGGTGAGTGGGGACAGAGGCAGCCTGCTCTGTTCCCCAAGATGTGGGAGAGGAGCTTCTTGGTAACTGGCATTGCAGTTCTAAGTGCATTAATAGAGGCTGAACAAACGGCATTCTGAGATTTCTTTTGTAAAAAATGATTATAAGAATTATAAGTAGTAGTATTACTGGGTTAGTTCAATCTTTTCGTTTATCTCACACTGTCTTTTTCTTAGGTTTTTCACCTTTGTTTAGCTGAATAATGTCACTAAGTAACACACAAAAAAGATACAACAGTGCATTTTTTTTAAGTGCTACATTTTTCTACTTAATTCTGGAATGTCTTATCTGGCTAATGTTGAAATGGGCCCTTGTATTTCTTGCTGGCTGATACCAATCTTTAGTTACAGATTAGCTAATCTCTAGATGTATTATATTCTAGAAACCATGCCTTCGATCATCTTGAAGTAAGATAAACTCTTGACTGTCATGAGTATTATTCCAGCCACTCACATGCTATCAATTTTCTCCATTTGGACCTATGCAGAAACCACAGCCTGCAGAATAGCAGAGAAGTACTGGTTGTGCCAGATGAGCCAGCAGCAATGATGAAAAATGGGAACTGCCTGTACATCATCTTCCTCAATTACCTGCCTTTAGCCAAAACATTGAATCCCACAAAGAGAGCTAGGGGAGACATAAAACAATATTGGCAAAGAGTCCTTGACTTAAAGGACTTCATCTCCTAAAAAGCACATGCCACAAATGTCTTTTAAAAAGAAAAAGCCATGTACTTGATGTTAGAGTAATGATGTCAAGAGCAAATGACCTAAATGGTCCTGGCTCCATTTCGTTTTCACTCACTGAGCCAAAAACAATAAGCAAAAACCAGCCATCGACATATATCCACCTGAACAAGGTTTCAGAGCACAGAGCACTTTTCTGAGCACAGAGAGGATGCTGAGAAACTGAGAGGCTAAGTGGCTCTCCAAGGAGGAATGGAGAGCATGTGGCAGGTTGAGAGCTCACCAGGTCTTTTCCAAAAGCATTTGGGAAGAGCTAGTTAAGGAATATTAACTAGTTTCTGCTCTAGGTTTGACGTTGCACTAGGAGGTCTGAGATACATCATAAATCCAAGGGGCTCCCTGACCACAGTCAGCCAACTTTCCCTTTTCAAAATACTTGCTGTCGGTCAGCAGAGGGCTGCTGGAGAAAACCAAGCAGGAGGAACATTAATACCACAACAAATGTACAATCACCGACTTTACCTGGGCCCTCGACATGGCCCAAAATTCAACACGTTCCTCTGGTCACCTTCGTCCCCCATGCTCCCCAACAACTATCAGTATTTCAAATCTCCATCCTCCTCGTGTCTGTTCTCTCCTCACTTTCAGCGGATGACATTGATTCATGCATCGTCAAACCATTAAGTCTGGAACTTGTCCCATTCCCTGTCACAACTCCAAACACAATTCTACCCGCACCCACTGCCTCTTCTCCCCTGACTTACAGTACAGGGGTCCCTCCTCCCCTCAAAGGCTCACAGTATTCTGTAAAACTCTCCTGTTTTTAGGAACCTAAAGCTTTTTATTATTTCTTTTCTAGCCAAGATGATCTTTTAACTTATTGGTCTCTTCTGAATCTTTCTATCCTCATTAAAAATAAAGAATAAAAGCAAGAAAAGAAAAGAAAAAAAATATTTTAAACTCACTTTCTAGTGACGACCTCCCCGCCGCCCACTTTGCTACTAAACTCATCAGAGGAATTGGCTACATTTGCTGACAGCATTTCCTCCCCTCCCAGTGATTTATCAACATATTCCCAACTGGATTCTGCCCCCACCAAGCTATTACTATGAAACAATTTTCATAAATATCACTAATAATTTCCACAGCACCAAATTTGATAAATATCATGGACCTCATCTTAACTCAGTAGCCGCATGGATGGCCAATCCCTTCTTTAAAGATGCGTATCTCTTGGCTTCCTCCATAATACCATGCTCTTCCGGTTTCCTTCCTTCATTGTGGCTGCTACTTCCGAGTCTTCTTTGTTGGCTCATCCTCTTCTATGCATCCTGTAAGTTCGTCAAGGTTCAGTTGTAGGCCTCTAGACTGCCTCCGTAGGCAATCTCAAACACCCACAGCGTTAAATACCATATGTCTTAAACGTATATTGTCCTGGACTTGTTCTCTGAGCTCTGGATTGACACAGCAATGTGAAATCTGTTTGCATATATCAGAGATACTTCATACTCAAATATCCTAAATTGAACTCATGATCTATCCCCTCAAATTCAGTTCATCTATATTGTTTTTATTTCAGTAAATGGCACCAAAATCCATTCAACCGAGCAAGCCAGAAGCTTGAGAGTGACCCTTTCTTCCCACCACTTGCTCATCCCCCACAGCCAAACCATCACAGAGCACTGTTCCTGTTACCATCTGAGTACCTCTTGAATCAATCCGTCTCCTCTCTTACCAGCATGGTCCAGTCTACCCCTAGCTCTCACCTGGGCCACTACAATAGCCTCTTCACGGATCACCTCTTATCCTCCAGGCAATTTTCTACTCCACTGGCAAACTGATTTTTCTTAATTATTTAAATATGATCACGTCATTTCCCAGTTTAAAAGTTTGTCAACAGATTCCAATTGCTCTAAAGATTAGGACCAAAATTCTCTGACCCCTTTTCCAGCCTTTTTCCTCCATACTTTTCCCTCATAGAAGTGAGCAGCAGCCCTCTGGGCACTTTGGCTTTCTTCCAGTTCCCACAATGTGCCATGTTCTGTCCCTCCTCAAAACTAAGTTTACCTAGTTAATTCCTACTTATCCTGCACATTGCAGCTCCAACATCACTCTCTCACGGAAGCAGTCTCAGACTAGGTCAGGACCACCTTTTAGACATCACTGCAGCCTCTTGCATCTTTCTTTCTTTCACACCACTCACCGGGGCTTGTAATTCAGCATCCCCCACTAGACTGTAAACTCCATGAGAGCAGGAACAGTGTTGGTTTTCTCATCACTATTGTAGCCCCAGCCCCTAGCATAGCACTTAACACAAAGTAGATACTGAATAAACAAGTCAGTAATGGTGTTTTACTGTGCAAGGCAGCCAATACAAGGGAAAGAAAGATATTAATTCTGTGTCTCAGGCAATAAACATAAAATAATTCAGAGCAGGAAAAAAATCAATACGAATGAAATTTCTTGTGACATATTTATGAACCTTTTAGGAACTGGACCAAAAGGTGGTTGGGAAAGGATATATGACTCTATGCCATGTCCTCTGCAGCACTGTCAGATTTGTTCTGAAAAGGTAAAACTCCCAATAATAGATTCTACAAGAAAACTGGGGGAAAAAATGGAACAAGAGAAGAATAGCACTTTATATTAAAATGCTATATTTTAGACTAAATTGTCATTAGATTTCTTTGTAAAATAGACCTAACCTCCCCTTCTACTCAAACCATTTAGAAAAAATATTTAAAAAATAATGAATCACGAAATAAAAAGCATGAGTGATCAGATTGAGAAAGAGAGCCAAATGTAGAAAACCACAGTCCATATCATGTACAGAAACAATTGCAGAGACACTTTAAAGCAGGTGCTGGGGAACAATTTCTTTTAAGAGCCCCATGGTAAACATTCTAGGCAGAGTAGGGACTAGGGTGAGGTGGCTAGTGAGCTCATGCTCAAGGTCAAGCAAGTGCAGGGTCAGTCTTAAAAAGGAACGCCTCCTTCACATTGCACCCTAAGCGCTTCTCTGTCCTCACCCTGATTTGTGAGTCAGGCAGTCTCTGCAGCAATTACTCAAGTCTGCTGTTGCAGGGCAAGGCAGCCATGGATGTGTAAATGAACTAACATGGCTGTGTTCCAATCAAAATTTACAAAAACAGCCTGCAGGGTAGGTGTTTGGTTTGCTGACCCCTGCTCCAAACTCAGGATCCACAAATACAAGGAGCATGATTGGGCGAGAATATGAAAGACGGCAGTAAAAAGAGCCGCACTGGATGAGACTTTTTTGCCCCTGCAGCATGGCTTTCAGTAAGCAGCAGTGGCATGTTCAAAATGTCTTTTTTTTTCCCTCTCACATTGAATGCAAGTGTGGCTGATTATAGAATTCTAGTTTAAAAATAATTTTCCTTCAGAACTAGCCCAGCGTCCTGTATTGCTGATGCAAAGTCCATTGGCATTCTGCTTCTTATTCTTTGGTAAGTAACCTATCTTTTTTTCTCTGTGAACTTTTAGGATTTTCTCTTGATCTTCAGAGGAAAGGGAAAAATCAACAAGAAAGAACAATAAATGGGAAACATAAAAGAAAATGTCAAGATGTGACCCAACAATATAAATGGATTAAGTTCCTATATTAATAGATAGAAAAAAAAAAATCTGTATTTTTTAAAAAATCCAGTCATATGCTTTATGGAAGAGACATATCTAAAACAAAATGAGCCAGAACAATTGAAATAAAGTATTGGGGGAAAAAAAGAGCCAAGGTAAATGCTAATAAAATGAAAGCAAATATGGTGATATTAACTTCATGTGGAATAACATTTAAGATGAAAAATCATCAAATGGAAAAAGGGACATATTTTATACTGATGAAGGGATAATCTATGAAAAAAGGTAGAATAGTCAAAACCTTCAACCTAATAACATCTAAAGCATAAAACTGAAAATGTTATTAATACAAAAAGAAATTGACAATTGCACAAACATAATGGGAAACCTTACCATATATGTACCAAAAACTGATAGATCAAGTATACGGAATTTAAGAAAGAATGTGAAAAATTTGCATAATATAATTAACAAACTTGATTTAATATATATTTACTCCCCTTCAAAAAAAGAGAGCATGTACATCATTTCCCAATACTCATGAAATAGCTACAAAAATTGAACATTAATGAAGTCAAAGAGAAATGTCTCAAATTCCAAGAAATTCTTGAAAGCAGAAATCATACAGTCTTTATTCTCTGATAACAATTAAGTAAAATTAGAAATTAACTAGAAAATAAAAAACATTTTAAAATGTTTCTACATAATGTTAAAGTGTTCATAAATTAAAACTAAAAGTATAAACTATTATAAAATAAACAAAAATAAGAAATAATTATCTAAAACTTAAGTAATATAGCCAAAGTAGTACTCAGGGGATAGTGTATCAACTCAAATAATATAACTAAATACTAATATAACTAAATAAAGATACATTTATATGATAAAATATAACTAATATAACTAAAAACAAATTAACTCAAGAAACTAGGAAAAAACTCAAAATAAAAACCAAATAATTAACAAAACATTGAAAGCAAAATTTATTAAACAAAAAATATGACTTGTTCAGTAGTATTACAAGTTATTTCCTTGAAAAGAACAATGAAATAAACAGATCTTACAGAGATTACTAAAGGCCAACATTTCTGTGAAATGAATGATCTTGCTGGAAAATATACGTAATAAGAACCTGAATAGATAAAAGCCACAGAAGAAATTTAAAAGGTATCAAAAAATCTGCTGCTAATGAAATGTTCTGAGGAAAAATTGCAGTAGCAACATGGTTTTAAATATCCCCAAATCCTTCCCAAGAAACAGAGAGTAACTAGGACAGAGGTAATCTTTCTTTTCTTTCTTTTCCTTGAGTCGACTGGTTGCCTTGCACAGTAAAACATCTTTACTGACTTGTTCACTGAAAAAAAAGCCAAAGTGCCCTTGTGTGGTCTGCATCCCTTGAGTGCAGGTGGAACCAAAGCTGGCTTCCAGCCAGTAGAATACGGCAAAGGTGGCACGACGCACATGAGTACGTGTATCTAATCATGTCACATAAGATGGCAACACATTGTGTTAGAAGACTCTCCCTTGCTAGCTTTGAGGATACAAGCAGCACACTGGGATGGTCCACGTGACAAGAAATAAGAGTGGCCTCTTGCCAACAGCCAGGAAGAAACTGAGATCCTCAGTCCTACAGTCTACAAAAGTGTGATGCTGCCAATAGCCATATAAGATTGGAAGTGAATCCTGCCTCCTCTGAGATCCCAACCCTGGCTACCACCTTGATAATACCTTTGTAAGACCCTGAAGCAGAGGACCCAGCTAAGCCATGACTTCTGACCCACAAAAACTGTGAGCTAATAGATACGTGTTATTTTAAGCTGCTAAATTTGTAGTGATATTATTATGCAGAAATAGATAAGTCATACATGACTAGAGGGCTAATGGTTACTCTCATGAGGGAGAGTACTGTGGGAGTGATGTAATGTGACTTCCAAGGCTCGAATGTAAAAGGAAAGCAGCCTGTGTGTTTGTTCCCATTCAATAGCACAATAGTAATTATTAATGATAATTTATTATATATTTCAAAATAGCTAGAAGATCTGAAATGTTCCCAACACAAATAAAAGGATAAATGTTTGAGGTAATGGACATCCTGTATACCCTGATTTGATCATTACACATTGTATGCATGTATCAAAATATCACATGTATCCCATAAATATGTACAATTATTATGTATCAATAAAAAAAGAAGCAAAAGCACAACAGCTTTCCACCTTGCTCACTAAAATGTTTGCTCTTGCAACGAATAGACTGCCATGTTGTGAGGAAGCCCAAACTAACTCATGTAGAGTGACCACATGAAAAGGCCCTGAAACTGCAGGAAAAGAGACAAATGCCTACCCAGCCCTCAGCTGCACCAGTCCCCCACTGAGTCAGCTCCAACCCTCATCTGACTGCAGCAAAGACCTCAGCCAAAAGCAAGTAGGTAAGTCATTCCTGAATTCCTGACCACAGAAACTGAGAGAGATAATTTTTTAAAAAAGTACTGAGGTGATTTTTCATAAAGCAATGGATAACTAAAACAAATAATACTGTAATAAACTTATTGATTTAATTTGGATAATAATATTAGAAAACAACTCATTATTTTGAAAACTATTATAGTAAATAAAAAGAAAGCATTTATTCTGCTTTTTTTGTATGAGCTATATAGGCAGATATTCAAATAGTACATGATGGAAAGTTTTCTTTTGTAGACATATTTCTGCTGATAAAAAAAAGAGTGATGGAATATATCACCATTGTATAACCCCAAATGAATAATGGGTCTAAACATTGAGCGTGAACAGATGCCAACATCACGAGAAAAGGAGTGACAACTAGATGTATGTGCCTCCTGATGGAAAAACATACTGCCTGTGCGGATGTCTTGTAACAAAACACCTAAGGATCAAGCTTAGAAAATTTATAGAAAATATAGAGGATTGAGAAATACATGAAACTACATCATAGGAGCGCATTCAGCAAAACCCAGACCTGTAGAGTCCACTGCTGTAGACAATAGCCACGTGTGGGTACTGAGCGTCTGTAATGTGGCTGGTCAAAATTAAGATACGTTGTAAATAAAATATACACTAGATTTGTCCAGAAAAAGAATGAAAACTCATTTTACATTTCTTATTGTGACTCCTGGAAAATTTTAAATTACACACGTGACTCTCATTTTATTTCTATTAGATAACACTGATCCAGACCACAGGAAACTTCATGGTAACCTAATTCTCTCAACAAATAGATTACAAGAAAAAAGATACCAAAGAAAAACCTAAAAATCAAAACAGACAAAAAATATATCATTCAATTATAATATGTGGACCTTATTTGTGACTCAAACAAATAAATTATAAAATGTGATTTATGAGACAATTGGAAAATTGAGCACAGATTTGATTGTTTTAAGAAATTATTGTGAATATTTAAGTTTGGTGTTGTGAATACATTTTAATAAAGAATATTTCTCTTTTAGAGATTGAAATATTTATAGTCAAATGTACTCATCATTTACAGTAATGATATAGTACCTAGGACTTGCTTCAAAATAATACATTTAACAAGATTGATCAGGAGTTGATAATCTCCAAAAAAAAGAGTTGATAGTCATTGAAGCTGAGTGATGGATGCATGGTGGTTCATTATGTCATTCTCTCTACTTTTTTTGTGTGATCGAATTTCTCAATAACAAGAAAGTTATTAAAAAGAAACAACCAAAAGAAATGCACCAGGCCAAGTCTTGTCACAGGAGAATTCTAAAAAGAAATCGTTGTGTTATATAAATTTTTCTGTAACATAAGACGCAAAGCTTCTCAACTCATTCTTTGAGGCTAGTATAACTCTAATATCAAAACTAGAGAAGGATAAAATATACACACAAAAAAACTCTGTGCCAGTATAATTCCTGAACATACCTAGGAAAGTCCTAAGTATAATATTAACAAATCAAACAGCAATATATTAAAGAATAATACAATATGAGGAAGTAGGGCTTATTCTAGGTAACGAGGCCATTCAATATAGCAAATAGTTCTATGTAATTATTGCACTGAAAGATTAAAGGAAAAAAAGTGGTTAATTTCAATAGATACAAAAATAGTATTCTATAAAAAGTCAATGTCCATTCATGTTTAAACCAAAAAATAAAGTTTTTAGCAAACCAGAATATAAAAATCAACTTATGTTTTTATCTTATACGCTTCTGAATTCTATATTCAATATAACTTATATATTTACTACTTGTGTAATTTAAAAAATTGAATAAGTCATATACAAATGACCAGCAAGTTATATTGATCACATTTATTGTATAATTGTCCAGCTGTCTACTTTCGTATCACTGTTAGCATACCCTTTGCCACAGATCAAAAATAATACAAACTTCTTCTATATGTGTAAAAGTAATGGGGATGAATATGTATGAATATGTATTTCCTCTCTGATTTTTAATAGGTATTTATATACTAATTAGAATTCAGGGCCCATGGAGCATTTATGCCCTTCCAAATTTTCTAAGTTATCCCATTTCAGTAGATTCGCACATATCGATAATTAGTTTGAGGATATGCTGAATACCTCGATTTGATCATTATATAATACATGTTATTGAAACATCAAATTTTACCCCATAAATATGTACAATTACAATGTATTGATAAAAAATGAAAATAAAAGAGTAAATATGCCTAATAAAAAATAATAATTAATTTGAATAATTTCATTGTGAAGAAACTTATGAATACTTAGTACATTTAATGGTTCTGGTACACAGTTTTAAAATCATTCTTAAAACTTGATTATCATTGGCACATGAAAGACCACACTAGAATATCCAGAATGGGGGGATAGAATAAGAAAAAAAGAATCTTCTGAAAGTAAAAACAGAAAGTAATGTAATCATAACACCAAAAGCTAAAAGAAAGAACTACAAACAAGTGTTGGTAGAGTTAGAAAGTGATCAATCCTTGTGTCAAGAAGATATGGCTCAAACATCATGTAAAGTGAAATTGTTCCCCCTCTCCAATTGCATTGTAACTTGCATGGCACATTGAAATAGTACCTGTGGAATTTGTCTGTATTTATCTGATACTGTTCAGGAGAAGGGTGCTTTGATTCTAGAAGACCAACAGTGCTAACCTTGACAGAAATATCCCTGGAATAAAGAAACTAATTTCCCAGACTTAGATGGCTTAATGGACATATCTTTTGAGAGCATCTAACATTCTGTATCTGCCAAGCAAATTATTGATAAGAAAACTGGTTTACAGAGGACACCTACAGTACAGATAATAGGATCCCATCGTCAAATCAGGTTTATTTCACATAACAATTTCTTAAATTTTTGCCTGAAAAGACCAATCAGCTGCTTGTCAGTTTAGTGTTTCTCAGTCCTCTATAGATCGATCGGCTTTGAGTAACCTCGTGGAACTATTTCTGGATGCTCTTAGGACCGTGCCCTTAAGGTATTTTTTACATGAAGAACACAGTAGCTTTTCTTTTGCTTCTGTCTTCATTTGCAATAGATATTTATTTTCAAAAATAGGAAAATACCAATAATAAATAAATAAATGATAAATAATTTAGTGTTTGGCCATTTTGTAAAAATGTGTTTTATTTCTTTGCATATACCCAATAAATAGACAAGAACAAAAGAAGAAAATTATACAAGACAAAAATTTTCAAGATCTTTCATTTGAAAAAAATCATTGATCTATTCCCAAAAGCTTGATTTGTGTAGACTTAGTGCAAAGGCATCCTACAACTGCAGAAACACAGGATTGGGCTGAGAGAGGGGTCAGGAAGCCAGTACCATGCAGAATGGACCTGGAGAAATTGAGAGCCACAAAGCCTGCCCTGAAAACAAATAGCCAGGAAATTCTAGAAACGAAACTGAAGAATGGCTAGGGGCACAGATTTGTTCCTAATCATGGAAGCATTTGGGACTGAGTATCCACTTAAGTATCAGGACGTAGGAAAGAGAAATTCAGATAATAGTCAAAAATTCAGAAGGCAAGTAGGTGATCTAATTGTCTAACAGGAATCTCAAGCTTAAACTGCCCAAACTGAACTCTTGATTAGATCCCCTAAATCTCTCCTTCCCCAATTGTCCACAACTCATCTAACGGAATCACCCAGGCTCTTAGCCAGAGCCTAAAAGTCAGCATAGATTCCACTCTTCCCTCCACAAAACCCTCATGAATCTCCCCTAACTCCTCCAAATATATCTTCTCTCTCAGCGAGTCCTATTTACTCTACTTCCAAATATTTCAGATCTGCTCATTTCTTTCTCTTTCTACTCCTATCATCTTAGTCCAAGCCACCATCATCGCTTGCCTGGACTACACAGAACACTTACTGGTTTCCATGATTGTTTCTTACCTGCTGTATTCCATTCTGCATACAGCAGCCATATTGATACAAAGTTGATGAGCAGATTTGGAGTAGTTGATTTAGACCACGTCATGGAAGCCTGGAGTTGAGGATGGCAAAGCAAGAGGACAGAAAGGGCATGGATTACTGAACCATTTTATCATTCCTGCACTGCTTATTCTCAGAGAAAGAAGTAAATTTAAATCTTATTTAAGCCACTGTTTGGGGGGATTTTGTGACAGCCAACGAAGTCTAACTATATCCTAAATCACACATTATGTGGGATAATGTGCTCTAACAAGGGGCATGGTCTTAAAAGAGGTAAAGCTGATACCATCGTTTCCTGCCTTCCACAGAGCCCCTTGTAGACATCGAATCATCTCATCAAAGAGGACTACAGTCTGTGCATCCTAGGCAGCTGGGAGCAGCAAAGTGAGCAATGGTTCAAGGTAGAATTTCAGCAGAGCAAGGCTAAAGTATATAATTTCTGAGGGGCCATGAATTGTCCTTCAGAAGAAGGGAAACTGATTCTTGGTAATATGTGTATACTTTCCTATAAGATTATTTGCCCCTAGAAGGCAGAGATTCTATTACATCAATCCTTACAGGCCCAACAGGGTCTTGAGCATAGTGGGTGCTCAAGAAATGTGATGGAATTGAATAAAGGCCTTTCTGAGGTGTAGCCCAGCCTGAGCTTGGCCTCCCTCTTTGGCAGGGATAATTATGAATATTTAACTCAATCGATTACTGCCCATGTGTTTAATATTAAACCTCTAGGCATAATGTATAGAATTACTTTGTTTCTATACCAGCTAGAACAGTACTACATGGAATTAAGTACCTAATAAATGCTTTTGGATGGTAGTGATAACAATAAAATAGCTCACATTGATTTCTTACAGTCTAGGCATAACATGTTAAAAAGGATTTAGATTGTACCTAACAACTGTTATTAACAACATGAGAGCCAATACTATGTTACATTCAGTATAATGATATACTGGGCTCGTGATGTAATGTTAAAAAGAAATGAGATTAATTCAATGAGGGTATATGAGAATAAGTCATTGTTTTGTGGTTACTCCTCAGAGATATTAAGGATTATTCTTGAAAAAAACAAAAGCACAAACATTTTTGCTAGCCCACACACATTTTTCTGAGCCTGCATAAGGAGAAAACATGGCTTTCTGTTGCTTTAAAGTAACAAAAGTTGGGG
>RJWJ010036982.1:0-15795 GCA_004363605.1 Indri indri | reverse complement strand
AATGGGAACAGAAGAGATCAAAATCTCACTATTTGCTGATGATATGATGCTATATCTAGAACACCCCAAGGATTCAACCAAGAGGCTACTGGAACTGATAAATGAATTCAGTAAAGTTTCAGGACACAAAATCAATACACACAAATCAAAAGCTTTCATATACTCCAACAGCAGTCATACAGAAAACCAAATCAAAGATTCAATTCCCTTCACAATAGCAACAAAGGAAATAAAGTATCTAGGAATATATCTAACTAAGGAGGTAAAAGACCTCTACAGGGAGAACTATGAGACATTGAGGAAGGAAATAGCAGAAGACGTAAATAGGTGGAAAACCATACCATGCTCGTGGTTTGGCATAATAAACATTGTTAAAATGTCTATGCTACCCAAAGTGATGTACAGATTCAATGCAATCCCTATTAAAGTACCAACATCATTCTTCACAGATGTAGAAAAATTATTTCTACACTTCTTATGGAACCAGAGAAGACCCTGCATAGCAAAAACAATTCTAGGCAACAAAAACAAAATGGGAGGCATCAATTTACCAGACTTCAAACTCTATTACAAAGCTGTAACATTAAAATCAGCATGGTACTGGCACAAAAACAGAGCCATTGACCAGTGGAACAGAACTGAGAATCCAGAAATAAAACCATCCTCACATAGCCACCTAATCTTTGACAAAGCAGACAAAAACATACACTGGGGAAAAGAATCCTTATTCAATAAATGGTGCTGGGAAAACTGGATAGCCACATGTAGAAGACTGAACCAGGATCCACACCTTTCACCTCTCACAAAAATCAACTCACGCTGGGTAACAGATTTAAACCTGAGGGGTGAAACTATTAGAATTCTAGAAGAAGATGTTGGAAATACTCTTCTAGACATTGGCCTTGGCAAAGAATTTATGAAGAAGACCCGAAAGGCAATCACAGCAACAACCAAAATAAACAAATGGGACCTGATCAAATTAAAAAGCACAACCAAAGAAATTGTCACAAGAGCAAACAGACAACCTACAGAATGGGAGAAAATTTTTGCATGCTACAAATCCGATAAAGGGCTGATAACTAGAATCTACTTAGAACTCAGGAAAATCAACAAGAAAAAATCAAACAACCCTATCAAAAATTGGGCAAAGGACATGAACAGAACAGAAACTTTTCAAAAGAAGACAGAATAATGGCCCAAAAACATATTAAAAAATGCTGAACATCTCTAATCATCAGAGAAATGCAAATCAAAACCACAATGAGATATCACTTATCTCCAGTGAGATTGGCCTTTATCAAAAAGTCCCAAAACGATAAATGTTGGCATGGATGTAGAGAGATAGGAACACTCATACACTGCTGGTGGGACTGAAAACTACTGCAACCTCTGTGGAAAGCAATATGGAGATACCTTAAAGAGATACAAGTAGAATTACCATTTGATCCAGCAATCTCATTACTGGGCATCTACCCAGAAGAACAAAAGTCGCTTTGTGAAAAAGACACCTGCACCCGAATGTTTATAGCAGCACAATTCACAATTGCAAAGATGTGGAAACAACCCAAGTGTCCATCAATACATTAGTGGATTAATAAAATGTGGTGTATGTATACCATGGAGTACTATTCAGCTTTTAGGAACAATGGTGATATAGCACCTCTTGTATACTCCTGGATAGAGTTGGAACACATTCTACTAAGTGAAGTATCCCAAGAATGGAAAAACAAGCACCACATGTACTCACCATCAAATTGGTGTTAACTGAACAACACATAAGTGTACATATAAGAATAAGATCTATTGGATGTCAGGCAGCGGGGGAGGAGGAAGGGGGAAGGGGGAGGGGGAGGAGTGGACAGGTATATGCATACACAAAGAGTGCAATGTGCACCGTCCGAGAGTTGGACACGTTTCAAACTGGGACTTGGGGGGAAGGGGGGGCAAGGGCAACATATGTAACCTAAACATCTGTACCCCTATGGTAACAAACAATAAAAAATAGTAATAAAAATAAAAATAAAATAAAATATTGTATGTAAAGCAAAAAAGAAAAAACACAAACATTGTACAGCTATACAAAAATATTTTCTTTCTTTATATCCTTATTCTGTAAGGTCTTATTTATTAATAATTAAAAAAAATTTTTTTGGTGTTCTTACTTTTAAACATTTTTTGTTAAAAACCAAGACACAAACAGAGACATTTACCTAGGCCTACACACGGTCAAGATCATCAATATCACTGTCTTCCACCTCCACATCTTGTCCTACTAGAAGGTCTCAGGGGCCTTGACCCACAAGGAGCTGTCATCTCCTGTGATAAAAATGCCTTCTTCTGAGATACTCCTAAAGGACCTTCCTGAGACTGATTTAAAGTTAACTTTTTTTTTTTATAAGTAGGAGTACACTCTGAAAGAATGACAAAAAAGTATAGATTAATAAATACTAAGCATTAGTAATTTTTCAGCTCCATCATAATCTTATGGGGTCACTGTCATATATGTGATCTGTTGCTAACCAAAATGTCATCATGTTGTGCACGACTGCATGTTTAGTCTAAGTTTAGTGCAAAGGGAGAGTAGTCTTCAAGATGGTGCTGCACTCCCTGTCCCAAATACTGAATTGCAACGCCTGATTTGCTCTTTACGAAATGATTCTAACAAAGTGTTGATACTCTCTGAACTAGAGAAAAAAAAAAAATAGAACAAGAAATGTGAAAGGATTTCTGCAACTACAAAGTACAATACATATTTACAGTTTATTATGATACTTGCAAAAATGCAAAGGCATTATAATCACAAAAATGTGGATTATCCTAGCAGCTGCATCATTTTTTCTCTCTCTCAATGTCAGCATTTCTCAAAATTCGGGCTGAATTAATATTCCCACCCCCTTACAGATTTTGGAACACATAGAAATGATACTATTCATATTTGTAAGACACACTGAAGTAAATGGACAAGGCCGCTTATACTCCAAGTGTCCATCTGCTCTGGGGAATTGAGTGCGTTCATAATTCAGCACAAGTGGAATCCAGTGGTGGCCCACCCAGCAGGATGAAGCAGAAAACTCTCTGTGTGTATAAGAATATCCCAGGAATCCTGATTTCATAGGTTTGGAGTAGGGCCCAGGAATCTGTACTCCTCAGATTTACCCCATGGGGTCTAATGAATACTTCAAAGGTTTTATGTGCTCACTTAATTGCTCATACTCAGTTGAATAGTAAAGAATATGGTTATTTTTAGAACTCAACTAGAGAGTAGTCCCAGACTAATCATGGTTGAGAACAGTAATTTGGCAACATCCGTTTAGAGTGGTAGAACAAAATATGTAGTACCTTTAAGGTCGGAAGACTGAGTTTACTTCCTAGTTGTGTAAAGTAATATGATCCAACTAAATCATTTAACCTGATTTTGCCTTAGTTTTTTGAAGTATCACAATGGGGATAATTAAAATCCTTCACAGAGTTTCGGTAAAGTTCAAAAGAGAGATTATCTGTTCTATCATGTAATAAGCCACTCAAAGTCATACAAATGTAAAAAGTGGTATTATTATCATTTCTTTGATGGCATTTGCTTCGGAATATCGAAGTTAATTTCATAGTTGAGTTTTGGTGATGATTTTAAAGGTAACTGCAAAGTCACACAATAATTCATTAGAAATGAATGATTTGTTTCTGCTTGAGTATCTTCCAGAAAACACTTGTAAAATGACAAGCAGAAATCTATCAGAAAATTCAAAGCCAGAGAATACAGCTCATCATTGTCACTCTTCATACCACTTTTCAAATTTTCATAAATGTGCTTTTGAAATGATTTTATGTTAAATTTTTATTTGATAAAGTGGCCCTAAGTATAGTTTGAAAATGAAATATTCCAGGAAAATGGAATGCAGTTCCAAAAGAGATTAAGTAAATATATAATTTATCAATCTTGTCAATAGTGTTGCTAAATCATAATTCTGACAACAACACATTGCAAATTATTCATAAGAGAAAAAAATTTCCAAAACCTTTTATTATTCAGTTAAGGAATTCATATGCAATTGATTACATATGTCTTATTAAACATTTTAGTTTATTAGAAGACTCATTCATTCAATCAAACAACAAATATTAATTGAATTCCTAAACTTTATCAGTTATTTGAAGTATAAAGAGGAACACAGACTAGGACCTAAGAAAGCTTGCAATATTGATGGGAAGATTAAAATAATAATACTGATATATAAGCAAAAGATAATATAATAATAAATAATTACACAGCTTGTAATTTCTATGAGAATAAGTAAAGTACAGAGTCATTAAAAGGACATCTAAACTGAATGAGGGGGTCAAGGTAGGCTTGCCAAGGAAGTCATACCTCTGTTGAACTCAGAAACTCAGGTAAAAAGGAAGACAAAGAGTGGAAAAATGTTAGAGCAGGTCAGATGTTAGGAACAAATGAGTGGAGTAGGCCATATATGAGAAAGTAGAAGTATTGGGGAACTGAACAGTGTATTTTCACACAGTTCCAGTTGACTGTTGCTGTGTGAGATTGTTGCAGGTCCACTGACATCATATATTCTAATATTATACAGAAAATCCTGAAATTCAGACTTCTGTGTGAAATTTCTTTTTTTCTTTTTCTTTTTCTTTTTCTTTTTCTTTTCTTTTCTTTTCTTTTTTTTTTTTTTTTTTTTTTTTTTTTTTTTTTTTTTTTTTTTTTTTTTTTTTTTTTTTTTTTTTTTTTTTTTTTTTTTTTGAGATAGAGTCTCACTCTTTCACCCAGGCTGGAGTGCAGTGGTGCCATGATAGGTCACTATAACCTCAAACTCCTGGCTCAAGCAATTCTCCTGCCTCAGGCTCCCAAGTTTCTGGGACTATAGGCACTCACCACAATGCCTGGCTAATTTTTTCTATTTTTTATACAGACATGGTCTGGCTCTTGCTCAGGCTGCTCTCGAATTCCTGACCTCAAGTGATTCTCCCTCCTTGGCCTCCCAGAGTGCTAGTATTACAGGCATGAGCCACTGCTCCAGGCTTGAAATTTACACTTAAACTATTGGCCACTACTCTAATTATTTTACTCACAATTGTAAAAGGTCCAAATGACACATGTCTGCTGACCAAATTTGGCCTATGGAGCATGATTTTCAATCTCTACTATAGTCAGGAGGTATGATAAATCAAGCAAGGTCTAAAACAGTTTAGGCTATAAGCCCCATCAATAGCTCTTAAAGTGATTATACGACTAAGTCTCATGTCTGTACCAAAATTGTTCCTCAACTTTAGGAATGTAAGAACACAAGTACATGAGGGTACAAATAAAAGTAGATATTTGGGATATAAAACCAGGAAATAAATATAAAGTTAAAAGAGTATGAAATTTGAACAAGCTTCTATATGAAGTTGAATAACCCAACAGTAAACAGCAAAGAAAATTGAGAGGGGTAAGATACAAACATTTAACTCTTCTAAGTTATGAATAGGAGTCCTTTACTATATCTTGGGAATGTAAATGAAGGCATCACTTGTAATGCGAGTCCCAAAGCAAAGTTTAAATTACACACAGACATATGAAATGCAGGTCATAACAGAAAAGGAAATACCAGAGATCCATTCATGAGAAGAAGGAGGCATCAGTGGCAGAGGCATCAGTGGCAGACAGCATGCCTTTAAGACATTTATTTAGTTATTACTGACTATAGGATAGTCATCAGTCAATAGACCATGGGCTGTTTATATCAAAAATAATTCACCGTGAACTTGATAAACCCCAGATAAAGCCTTAAACCTGTTTGGCAGTTTTCAATTTCCTCTTGTTTGCAGAATAGTTCTGTCTGTTCCATTCTGGTAAAACTGCATAATCACTAAAAAATAACAGGACACTGCGTTTACTCTGTGCTTCTTATTGATTAAACTTGTTTTAAAGGAAAAATTCACAATTACCAATTCACACTTGTTAGTAAAGACTTTTGGATGGAATCTGCAGGTTTTGTACTTGGTTTTTCTGGTTGAAATAAAAAGACAGTTTCAGGGAAGAATTTCTTTGAGAAGATAAAGACTGGTGATAATTTGCATAAAGCTCTTTTTAGTAATGACAAAAATCACACGTTTGATCACCTAATACATGTACACGGTGAAGGAATTTTTACTTTATTTTCCATTGTCATGCCTTTCTGAAGTAATGAATGACTTAAAAACTCGAGCAAGCATACAGAAAATGGAAAAGGAATGAATACTTTTAAAGAATTCAATTCAAAATGAGGAGTATAGATGTTTATTAATCATGGATTAGATAGGGGAATAAATACATTTCCACCGTGTTGTGCTTTTGAATAACTAGAACTGCTTTTTTCCACTTAAAAAAGGTAAGAGTGAAAATAGTCCTGGTGATGACAAGAAGTACAATGAGTTCTAAAATGTTACAGGGACTTCATTTTCTTCCCAAAGCTTGCAGAATTTATGAGCATTTCAGTGGTATCCCCAACTGGGAAGGTTGTACAGAATTTGTAATCCTGCTTGGTTTTCTGAAAGAAAAACTCAGTTCATATTTCATAACAAAGTAATGTTTAAACTCTAAACTGTTGGGTTACATATACTTGGGAGACAATACAAGGGGAGAAATGTAAACAAGTCTACAGTCTAAAATTCTAGTTATGTCCAAGCTATTCTGCAGGCATTTATTGAGTACTTTCTATATATCAGAACAATGCAGGCACAGAAAAACACAGAAAATTAAATAGAGAATTGTACTATAATACAGCAAAAGCAAAGGAGATACATTCGTGGTACTCCATAACACATAGACATTATATGTGGGGTTCATATTTTGGGGTTCACAGAAAGTACCTTAAAAGGTAGTTTGGCTTGAAATTGTTCTTAAGGAACAACTGAAAGTAAATCAGGTATAGAAAGTGGGTGAAATTATTCCAGGGGAGCAGAGATAAAGCAAACATTTTCCATCTTGCTGGCTGGATGAGACTCAAGGGTTCTTGTTGTAGATCTCGCCCAATGTAATTTTCCTACCTATGAAATGAGCAGAAAAAACCTATGATGTATGTAAAATACTACTTAAAAAGAGGAGTGCTGAGATAATACCCTATGTCTGATCTGTATAATGAAGCTAACAAAGTCCAGGAATGGGATCCAACAATAACAGAATATTCAGGGAACATGAATTTATAGAAGAGAACAAAAGATTCACTCTGAAACAAATATACAAATAGTCCCTGATTTATGATTGTTCAAATTATGATTTTTTGATTTTGTGATGGTGTGAAAGTGACAGAATGCAGTAGAAATTAAACTTAAAATTTTGAATCTATCCCCAGGGTGGTAATATGAGATATGATGCTTTCTGAAAATGCTGGGCAGTGGCAGTGAGCCACAGCTCACAGTCAGCCACACTAATGTAGGTGTTCCAAGCACATCTAGGGTAGGCTAGACTAAGCTATGATGGCTGGCAAGTTGGCTGTATGAAATGCATTTTTTGACTTGCAATGTTTTCAACTTAAGATGGATTTATCTGGGCGTAATCCTATCACAAGTAGAGGGGCATCTGTATTTGAAAAGGAGACTGTTACATAGAACAACATATACTTTCTATATGCTTATAAATGCAAGTAGATTTATTTATTTTGATTCTGTAAAAAAAGAGAAGAATATTTGGATATAAGGAAACAATCTATCTGCATGCAATTAGAAGCAAATGCTTAACATGGCTCATGGTGGTGTTAGCGCAATGACAATATTAGTGACAAAGTGTAATCAGAGAACTGAAGTTTTCATTTTAGTGCTGCCACAAACTTGCCATGTGTGTCACAAGGAACTGCTCCTTTTTCTGAGACTCAGTTATCTCATCTATTAAATGAGAGCATTGGCCCTGATACTCTAATTTGATGCATTTAACATTCTATAATTCCATAGAATAGATTTTGTTTTGTTTTTAATGAAAATTACTCTCTATTGCAAAGTGCTCTGTAAGGAAACCTGAAAAATCCTGTAATTTGGACTATGCTCTTGTTTTCTGTTACTTCTGGTTCCTGGTATCCCCCATTCTATCCCCGAAGGGACTTGGCATATCTGATCTCTCTCTGTTTAATTTTAGGTTAATGTATTTCACCATCCTACACTCATAGCGGGGTAAAAGGACTGGAAAAGTTCAAGCAGAATTAATAGAAATGTATGGGGGTACTTTCTCAAAGGCCTTAGTAAGCTGTAAAAGCCTGAAGATATAAATTTCATAACCATTTTCAGATTTTATGGCCTTTAGCATAAATAATGAACAAACCAGAAACTTAAAAGTATGGAGGGAGAGAAAAGCTTTGATTAAACCACGGGAGAAAATCACTATCATAGGTGGGAGAAAGTTCAAGTATCAGTTTACCAAACAAGGCATACATACATATTATAATTAACCTCATAAAAATGTGTACCTACATAATCATTATTGATATCCTTCACCAACAAATAGGAGTAAAAATATATTACATTCCTTTACTTTTTAAAACATTTGAATATGTTTCATCACACAAATCTGTCAAGGAGACACAGATTCATTCACATTCGAAAAGTACGCTCCTTATTTCCATGGTATCCAAAAGGAACTCTGGATTTAAAATCACTGCAAAATTTGAGAGACTACTTCTATTGCTAAATTTTTCACTATATCAAGCTTCAGTGGACAGTTATCTTAGCACAGCAAATAAATTCAGTTTGGGATTATGATGTGCCGTATTTGAATATAGTTTGTTTTACTCTTCATAATGTTGTCGGTATGAGGAAGGAGTCACTTAATTAAGTCATCCTAGAATGAAAATATATCCTCACCACTCTGTTCTTAGCAGAAATGTTTGACTGTTCAGTCTCAGCTATGTCTTTACACAATTAATTTTTCTGGTTTCAGAAATGTAGACTCTCCCCTATATCTCATTTTCATCTCTTTCTGACAGACCACTTGCTAAATCCTCTAAATTGATATATTCTATGTCTTTTAAACACAGAACATATTCCCCATCCTGTACATCTAATCCCATACCTTATATATCTCTTAGCCAAATTCACCTTATATGTCAATACTTATGGTCAACCTATACATTACCCTTGTCCACCACAATGGGCTTTCTTTATGATCAGTGCTATTCAACACTCTTCCATCTGCAGCATGAGTCTTCTGAATCTTTTATCTGCTGCTGAAAAGAAGCCCACTCTACACTTATCCTCTTTCTTCTTCTCTATTTATAACTTCCTACACACACAGTCATCTTCCTATTGGGCTCACCTATGTGATAGCAAGGGCTATATTCCAGGATGCAAACTTTCTGTCATCCCTGTCACTTGAGAAAAATCCCAAGAATAGCCCCCTTCTTAGTATCAGGAAATAGCATAAATCAGGGGTTGTAGCACCCTCTTTCGACTCAAATTACCGATTTTCATATTCTTCGAATTTGGCAAAAAAAAAAACACAAAAAAAAAACAGTTTGATCTCTGTCAATGAACTTTAAAAAATCAATTATGTCTTTGGAGGAGGGGAGATGTGACATATAAAGTGATCTCAGATCTTAAGATATATAATGATGGTTTCTGTTCCTTAGAATGGTAGAACATTGTATAGAGAGTTTACCATTTCATAGAGTGGAGAACACATGATTTATTCTTTCTTCATAATACACACCTTTAAAAAAAGAGACATTTTTTTCCACCTTATTTTTAACAAATCAGCCTATTAAACTAGTTCTATATTTAAGGAAAGCTAGATTTGGTAGATATGGATGTTTGCATAGAACTAGGACCCTGCTTTAGCTCTAGTCATCTAATATATTTAAATGTTATTAAAACTAGGAAGCTCATAGAGGAAAAACTGTAGTGCCTGTGTAAGTGCACTTTGAGGAAAGAATAAATAATTTCAGCTAAAGGAAAAATAGGCAATATCTTCGTATTGAATCAAGATATTTAACGGATACAAATTCCAGCACTTTGAAGAATGATTTAAAGTGTTTCCGAATGGGAAGAAATGTTAATACAGATTACTTCAGCTTAAGGAGGAAGGTTTCCTACTGGTTTTTGAAGCAGCTTGTCCTTGACATGTACATGATTTTCAAAATCTTTTTAAATGACATATTTTCTGCATGAAAGGTTCTTTCAGTATTTATATAAATTCAAGCTTCAGAACACATCTACCAGTAACTTCTATGAAGATGTACTTTTTCCAGAATCCTCTGCTTTACACATTATGAATTCTTATGTCATATGTAGTATATGAATTAATTAATGAGTCCATGATTTTTCCACCCCCTAGTAGAAAACTTCAGAGCTTCATATAAGGTCCATTACTTTGAAAGCCCTCTTCTATCTCATGGCCTCATTTATTCCATATAATTTTCAAGGTTTTTTCTTAGACATATTTGCAACATTAATATCTGAATCACAGTCCAGATCCACAAAATTTTGTTGAATAAATTAATTAAAATGAAAATGTGAAATGAAAGTGGAAAAATTTAGTAATTTTTAATAATTATGTGATAAAATACAGATTGGATGAAATATTGTTATCAAATCCATCATCATTAAAAGTACAGAAGTCATTTCTTCTATTATTCTAATGTGTGGTTTTCCAGAGTATGCTTGATTATTTCTGGTGATAAATATTTTACAGCTTCACAAAACAATCTATTGCTGAGCATGTCTGTTGAAAGGTTCCTTCCTTATATTTAGTTAAAATTTACTGTATAGTATCAAACTCTCCCATAGGGTGACACAAAGTAAATCTTTTTTCTTTTGACAGTGTTACAGAGTTCTTACTAATTCATGTCACAAGTTTTTACATTATTCCCTTCACAAACCTAAGTATTCCTGATGCTTTAATAATCAGTTATATTACCAAATTAAAAGGCCTTAAAGATAAGTTACTAGTCTCACAGAAGATAAACAGTGATTTGTGGATATTTATACCCTCTGATAGTAAAAGAGCTCAGACCAGAACTTAGATTATATACTTTAAAAATAGTTTAACTACAAGAAAAAAAAAATGCAGTGCTTTGGTAATTCTAGAATTTCTGGCCTTGGTTGATGGCTCGTTAATATGAGTGTTGAAGCTCACATGATTCTCTTGGCTTTTCTTTTATGGGGGCAAAATGGCTGTTGCAGATTCTACCATCATATCAACATTTCAGAGAAAAGAATAGGAAGGAGAAAGGATCATAGTTATGCAATGCAAACAAGGGCTCATTCAGGAATCCCACAAAAGACTTTCACTTACTTATTTTGACTGAAAAATGGGGTCGTAGAGTGGGTTATTGGTCATTCTACCAGCAATGTATGCCATGGGTATCACCAGATCTTAGACGTGAACCATGTTTATAACAGCATTCTGTCTAATTCATTCCTTATTTTCATTATCCAGAATGATAAGCATCCTGGCCATTCTTTTATGCACATAATACTTATTAGCAATAACAATTATAATAAGTAATTGAACAATGTGGTATAGTGTGTGATTATTTTGTATTATTTGATGAACATGCCCATGTATGTCTTATCTAAATGACTTGGTTTGGCCAGTGATACGGAGTCAAAGGTGACATATGCCATATCCGAGGAAGCATCATAAGATTCCACACTTGCTTTTTTTCTCTGCTGTAAGAATGGCGTATCCCAGGTGAGGGTTGCTCCTTTACCTTGATCAATGAGTGAAGACAACAGATGGAGAAGAGTAGCAATTAGCATCAATCAACAAACAAGATGAATGACAAGTAAATCTTCGTTGTTATAAACCACTGAGATTTGAAGGGTTTTAGTTACTCAGTAAAACCTGGGAAAAGCTGACTATTCTATGAATATCTTAATAGATGCTTCATGTACATTATCTAAAGTTATCTGCAGCACAGAACTATGAAGTAGGCTGAGTTATTGTCATCTCTCAAAGAAGGACTGAGGCTTAGAGAAGTTTAATACATTCCTTAATGTCTACAGTGGAAAACTAAGAGACAGGGTTAAAATAGCCAGAATGAAACCCACTATTCCAGATACGTTGTAACTATTAGAAAGTTCCATGGAAAATGAGCAACTTTAATCTTGATCGTATGTAATAACTAAGAAAATCTCAGATCAGATTGTGACTTTTTAACACATGATTGGCTCAGATGGGGATAAAATAAAACTTTTCTGGTCTTTTGGATATAAACAATTTCAAGTAATGGCATCACTGCAAAATAATTGAACAATAAGTATCTTTTAAAATTAGATGATATCTATCTCCTTGAGTCTACCACATGGATTTTCTAAAATATTTCATTATAAATGTTGAATTTTTTGCTCGGAAAGCTATTATTTCTTTCAATCTATTTTATAGCCAGAAGACGTATGTGCAGATAAAGATTTAGTAGAAATTTTTGATATTATATTCACCCCTGTATCAATCAACAAGAGGAACGTTTACACACAGTACACCTTCTAGGAAAAGCATAATTTTCTTGTAATTGCTCATCTTGTTGCTTGTCTCAAACGTGCTCTTGCAATGGCCCATTGTTGTAGAACTGATTCAGACTTGAACACATTTTTATGTAAATCAAATGTTACACTCAACATTCTGGAAAGCTTCTTAGATAGGTGGAATGTTTCAAAGTTTCTGAATATACTCCTAACTGTGATTAGTGGGAAAAAAGGTAATATAAATGCTTTAGACAGAGAGCTGATACTGACCATGTGCTATTTAATGCTTTTTTTTTTCACTGCTTAATTTAGGGTTGCTGTGAACAGCATGGGGCCCCCACTCCCTCAGTTTTCTCCATTAATTTATGGTACTTGAGTATAAAACTATTAGAAAAGATAGAGACACATTCTTTATTTCCAATAATTTGCAATTTTTCCTCTCAGATTCTACCCCAGAGCAATGTGATTATAGAGTTGTCTTATTGAGACAGTCAATTTAAGGATGATTAAAAGCAGAGAATAATTATAAGCAGGATTCATTAGACAAAATTAAGACAGGACCCGTAATAAATCTCACCCTTGAACAGCATTTGGCTTTCTAGACTATTTGTATGGATCTTTAATCAGCAAATCTTTTCCCCCAAATGCTTAATTAGATAATAGGACTTTCTAGTAGTGGATACAACTGAGATCATTCAACAGCAAACTAATAAACCCCTAATAGATTAGGATTCTTGTCAAACATAGAATGTATCTCTCTTGTCAATATCTCTATTCATCTGGCCTGCGTTCTTTGTCAGGGTACACACATGCTCTCTCTTTGTCTTTCTCTGTCTCTCTCTGTCTCTCTATCTTTGTCTTTGTCTCTCTGTCTCTGTGTCTCCATGTTTATTTCTCTCTCTCTTTCTCTCTCTCTCTCACACACACACACACCCAAACACACCACCATGTCAAAGCAAAATAAAACAAAACTCATGACAGAGTGGAGATCAATTTCCAATGTTGCATAATGTCCATTATGAACTTAAGAACTCAATTTCTTCAAATCAAAAGAAAGAAATCATATGTAGACGAGCAGACTAAGGATGGTAGACTAAAGTTAGGTTAAGTTTACCAATATAACAATTCACCCCACTTTATTTTTTATGTATTAGAGAAATGTCTAATTGACTTAATCTCCTCAAATGGATCAATTTTTTAATGATAATAATGGGCAAACATTGTTCTGTCCTCTAAACTTAATTATATATATTTACTTTTACAAACAATTCTATTTTTAATAATACATAAAGTCCCTTTATAAAACTATATAAACATTTTTAACTTCATATCAATGATGCATACTTCACCAAATTAGCATTCCTTTTACAATATTTATACATATTAGGATAAAAATCCTTAAAATGTTGCTACCGCACAATGGTGCTCACCATATCATGACAGACAAAACAGGAATCAAAAGGTCCAGGATGGAAATGAAAAGAAATTAATGTTATTAAAACCTAGGGTTAATGCATTGTGTGCTTTACAATTCCTGCACTAACATAAGTAATAATAATAATAATAGCAGTAATAATAAACATTATTTGCTATAAAGGTCAATGATGATTAACAGAACAAAATCTGACAAAATTTAGAAAAAAATTAAAAATGTGTTTTAATTAAACTCATTGTTTTTTAAATATTGAAATTAAAATATTAGAAAATTTCACTGTGTCTTTTTCCTAGGTACTGTTCTCTTTTTAATCTTTCATTTATTGCATTTGAGTTACTAATATGTGTTTTATATTTATCATGTAGATTTATCTTTGTGGATTATTGGATGATGGACATTCTTCTCTCAAGATACTTTCCCTAATCTTTTTTTGAAACCTCACTTACTAAATTTACTGAAGCCTTCTTCAGGCTTCAGCTACTGAGTTGCATTCTTACTTTATCTTATTTCTCTGTGAGCCATTTTTCTTAAGTGTTTCCTTTTGTCTGATTCCAAATTCATAGGTTCACTTTAGTTCTATCCTTGATTGCTTATGTTTAGTTTTAATACCTCAAAATATTGTGGACTAGATTATTTTTGTTCTGTGACTCTACCTTTTTGCCATAAGAAAATACACAGAGTCAAGCTCAGAATATTGGGGGTGAAATCGTGAGAGGTAGTGAGAGGAGAGAGGAGTTAATTTTTTTCACTAGAGGAGGCAATAGTTGATATCTCACGGTAAATGTCCCTGTAGTTGCAGAATATCATGACCATTGTTGTGTTTTCTGTCCTATACCCACGTGTTCCCTATGTTCTAATTTCTATTACTATTATCTTTCTTTCTTGATCTTCCTCTAATTGGTTAGTAAACTTAAGGTGGTATAATGAAAAGAATGAATAGAGATTTATAATAATCCACACAATTCACTTCCGGCCGGTCTAATCATTATGAGTCAGAACAGTGCCCTGGTTCAAACTGTGGGGTTCTTGTTAAGTTAGTTAAACTAACTTTATTTTTCTGTGCCTAATTTTTCTCCACCTGCAAAATGAGAATATACATGATAGCTACCTCACAATTTTGTGGAGATTTTAAAGCTCATATCTGATAACTCTGATATTTTTATCTCTTCTGGCTCTCTCTCCAATGTTAGTATTTTCTCTAAGGAGTGTAGAGTAAGAAAGTCCTGCAATCATCCTTTGAACCTGTATACCCAGCCATATCTCATCTTTTCATCTATATCAATTTCTTTCTTACATCAGTATCATTTTAGGATTTCAATAATTTATAACAAAAATTAGCCCTAACTGATACAAGATCAACTGAGGTTTAACTTCTTGAAAGAAGATATCTCTTTCCCCAAAAGTAATCATGGTGAGAAATGAGCTCCTTTTGTGAAATTTGAGTTTAACCAGTGAAACTGTATCTGAAGACCTGTGTGATCTGCCTTAGAATGGAGCTGCCAGAAAAACTAGTCACAAACAAATTCTTGATAATTAGGTACTAAAACAGATGTTTTATGTCATCATTTCTAGATTAATTATTTTCACTTCGTGCCTCTCAACCAGTCTTATCCTGTCACTTGAGCATTAATCCCTGCTTCAACATGTTCTCTTCTTTGTTATTACTCTGATTCTCCCTGTAACAATTCTGGCACCCACTGACCCATCCCAAATACCCCTGCCTGTGAAGTTTGGTGAACCCCAATCACATAATGTAGTCCCATTTATTACTGAGAACCAACTTCCAAGGACCCTATTTCTTCTGTTATTGGTTTATTACTTATTTGTACATTATTTATTCAATCAATAGTAGTTAATTCATTTATTCAATAAGTATTTAATAAAAACCTATTCTTTTTCATACTCTATCATGGATACTGAGGATAAAATCAGAAAAAAAAAAAAAA
>RJWJ010036981.1:0-15787 GCA_004363605.1 Indri indri | reverse complement strand
CTAAAGGAGAAAGACAAGACTCAGGAAGCAGACAGATCGGCGAGGAGCTGATCAGCGGAGGTGACGTGAATGGGGCCCTGGGCAGAGGCAGTGGAAAGATAGCATGAGAGGATACAAGTATGGTCTAAAGCCAGACTCTGCAGGACTCACATGCCAAGGGATTCCCATTTGTGGATTGTACATTTTAACTTGAGATCATTAAAGAAATCTTCATTCAGGGAATCCTGACATACCAAGGCAGCAATAGGTTCATGCCCCTACGGCTTTAGGTGTAGCCATTATCACCTACAACTTAAAATTACCCTCAGAAACCAGGTGTGGTGACTCATGCCTGTAATCCCAGTGCTTTGGGAGGCTAAGGTGGGAGGATAGCTCGAGGCCAGGAGTTTGAGACCAGCCTGGGCAATACACAGTGAGACCCTGTATCTACAAAATACAAAAAAAAAAAAAAAAAATTTATCCTGGCATGGTGATATACACCTGTAATCCCAGCTACTTGGGAGGCTGAGATGGGAGGATGTCTTGAGCCTAGGAGTTTAAAGCTACAGTGAGCTATGATCATGCCACTGCACTCCAGCCTGGATGACAGAGTGAGACCCTGTCGCTAAAAAAAAATAATAATAAAATAAAATACAATTACCCTCAGAGGTAGAGATAATTCCTGCAAACTCAAACTGATTTTCTAAAACATCCTGTCTACACCAAGCAGTTACCATAGAGGAGTCTATCATTATCAAATGACTCTGAATAAGGCATAGGGATACATAAGGGTGGGGGGTGGAAAAACATTAGATACAGATAGAACACACTCTCTCCTCGGAGAGACAGAACATACTCATAAGAAGCAAGGCACCTAAATTCTCCTCTGAAACGAGGCCAGGAACAAAGAGCTGAGTGAAGACAATAGATGATGCTACAGGTGCTCAGAGGAGGAAGTGATTCTTGGATAAAGTGGCTAAGGGAAAAGCTCAAAACAGGAGTGACAGGGAAGTGGAGCCTTGGAGGTGGGCAAAACCTGGATGAGCAGAAGGAAGTTAGTTCCCACAGACAGCCTGCCTCCAAATCCGTCCTAGCCTCTATGATGCAGCCATCAAATGTGAGGTCATGGAACAATACACAACATAATAAACAAAAGAAGAACAGAGCATAATTCCATTTCTATAAAAACCAAAAAAGTATATACACACACAAAATCAAAAATGTTAACCTTCTGTCTAGGCAGTAAGATGATCTGGGCTTTTTGTTGTATGACAGTTTCTTCTTTGTGCTTTTCTATTGTTTATAAATTTTCTACAATGAAAATTTTTTTACCTTTTTATGTTTACTGAATTCATTTATGAAAGTAGAGAATTAAATCTATAAATCAATTAACGGTACTGAGCACCCATTGTTTGCAAAGGCACTGTTAGGTAGACACAAAACTGCTTTCTTTCTAGAAGAGGTAAGAAAATAAATAAGACTTATTCAAGAGTGCAGATCTCCCAAGAAATATTACCTGAAACAATGCTAAAAGCAGATTATATAATAACTTAAAAGGACAGTTTGGACCAATCAATTTCTGTTACAGTCAACCCTGGATCATTGTTGCTAATGGAAAAGAAAAACGGTACAGGTGTGGATTCTCAAATGCAGGGTAGTTTCACCCAGCACATCAACATCCCTGATTATGTGTGACTTCTGATCATAATAAAGTCCCTAGTATGACTACCCGATGGTGGGTGAGTCGATCAAGGAGCACGGTGGAAGATCCCTGAAATTCATCCTAAAATTTCAAATGTGCCATAGTAACCTCCACACAGGTAGAGAAGTATAAAATCAATCTAAAACCAAACAGAGCTGTCCTAGAAACATACTTATTTTCCAAGAGCCCTTACCCAGGCTGAGGCTCCAGCAATCAAATCAATCCTACGATCCTGGCTGCTTTTACAATGCCACAGGCCCCTTGCGGCCAAATCAGGACACCACCACAGCCCAGGTAACCACACCCAAGCCAGCAGGCCCCTCTCAATTTCCTTTACCAATGGGAAGAGGGATTCTAGGAGAAAGTTCCCAGACTATTTCTATTTTGCCTCCAATTGAATATTGCTTCAGCTCCTTTGTTTGAACAGCTCTGCCTAATCATCAGGGAGGACTATATACTTAAAACAAAATAACAAAGCCACTCTGTCAAAATCAGATTCAAATGAGGTAGAAAAGCTAACCCTATGGTTCTCAAGTTCCTTCCTCCATCTCAGCAATGGACAGCACTACCTCTCAACTGATCCAAACAGCAGCCTTGGACACAGGGCAGCCCAGCTAACCGTCTCAGTTTGTGCGTTCCCTGGGTGCCTGGGTAAGGTAAATATTTCCGTTAAAAAAAAAAAAAAAAAGAAATGTGGGTGCTCTTCCCTTTAACCTTCACTGAGCTACAAGCAGATTTACAGTGTGAACAGCAGAATTATGAAACATAAGGGGCACGAGCCAGTCAGGATTAACAGGGTTGCCTGCAACTAACCCTACAACCTTCTAATTCTGCTTCACTGTTGCCAAGAACTTGCCTTCAATGACTAAAGCTGCTGTAATTGTGCTTATTTTTAGAAGTCAATTATTAACTAAGTCAATGGTGCTTTTATGAAGGTTTTCTATAGAAGAGACAAATGCTTTTATGAAAATAGCAGCTCAAAAGCTTTTACTCTTGCATGAGAACCATCAACTCTGAGTTCGCACTTCTCTGGTTGCTCAGCTACCACCTGAGTAGGAATCTACTTCCCCAAGGACAAAAGCATTCCTGTTCTCGTCAGGGAGCATCCGTTTCCCCCTTGGGTCTCAAAATTCAGACTGAGCAGTGCACACACAGCTTATTTTTAGGAAAGGTCAGTCCCTGGCTGAGTGCTTTAGAAGATGGGGCTCAATGAATGCCAATGACATGACTTTACTTTAAAACACATCCCAAAAAAGAGATTTGAGCAATGGATAGAATATGGACAATATATGGTAAAGCAAATATAGCAAAATGTTACTTGTAGAATCCAGGTAGTGGGTATATGGGCATACACTATAAATTGTAATTTTCAACTTTCTGTACACTTGAAAATTTTCATAACAAAGTGTTGGGGAAAATGTCGATGACGCAGAACACCATACAAAGACTATGACACAGCGAGGACCAAAGAACCTCAGAAGTTGGGATGTGGCTATGGAGCAGAGCTCTCTACATGACACCACCTTTGAAATGCTAAAGCTGAGGCAAAGCAGAAAGTCCAAGAGAAGCAGCAGCCAGCAGTTAGAATTTTCTAGTCAGGGGCTGCTGGGTCAGGGGCTCTCCTGCAAGAGGACCTCAGGGAACAAGGAAGGGGTGAGAGTGTCCAGAGCTGGAACAGAAAGCTACTCTGGCACTCATGGCTACTTGGACTTCAGGTACAACTGCTTCCTACACACTGTCCTGTCTAGACCCTCTGGCAGCTCTGAGAGTCACCCTCTGGGAGTATGCACACTTATTGTGGACTCCAAGGCCTACCTCTCTCCCATTGAGCCCCATCCTGGCCACCCAAATTCAGCCATTTAACACAATACCACCTAATAGGTGTCAGACACTGTACTTGGCCCTCAAAAGAGTTTTCCCTCCCAGCCTCTGACTGCCAGTTTTCCAGGCTTAGGCTCCCCAGGGTAATTCCAGAAGTGTCTTCCGCTTTGGGGACTTGTTTGGGAGCATCTCACTATTCCCAGAGAGCCAAATCCCTTGGGGGACAGCAAGGGGCACAAAGGATGTGATCAATGCACACATCCTAAAATGCAGGGTAAATAAAGAAGGATTCCAGAATGAGATTCCTCAGCATCTCAAAAGAGGTCGAATGTGAGACAAATAAAAAGACTGTCCTATTCACATGGCAGGGGGACATTCAGGCTGGCAAAAGAGGTCCCCTCAGGGTCTGAATAAATGCATAGGCCACTACCTATCAACGTTTGGGGCCTGATCCTAACCTCTAAAGTAAACACTCTGGAGTTCAACCATACTCACCCCACAAATGGCCTCCCAGTTCCCCAATTAAAGAGACAATTCTGGGTAGTACAGAACTTAGAAGTAACTCAGGAAAGAATTTCTGATGGTTCAGAAGAGAGCAGGCATGAGATGACATGTGCCTGGTGCTCAGCAGCTCTCACTTCCGCACTGACACCTCTCACTGGAGAAGTTACTAGAACACAGACATCCAGCCTTGAACAGCTCTGGGGACAGAGATGCTGCTCTCAAGGTCTCCAAACCCTCAGCAGCTACATGCCATCTTGTGCATAATAATGACTAAAAATATGTGTGAAGCTGAACCCATGTTGATTAACTAATGTAAACTCTCACTGGCTACAAGTGCCAGAAACCATAGAAACATAGGATATGACCACGGAAAAGGGCCCGGGGTGGGGGGGGGTGTCAATCAATCTATCTCATATGATAGGGCTGATGTGATTAGTAACTTCAATAATGTGAAAAGGACTTGGCAAGTGGAGGAAGGTTTGAAAGCTAATTGCTATTATGCCTAGTCATGCCGCCACCCACCTTCTGTTATTTCAGCAAGACCTAAGAGGAAAAAAGGGTCCTTTGGCCTTTGCCGTCACTGGTTTATTACCGCCCCCACGTTCTTCCCCTTCTAGTTTTCCAGCACCTCCACTGCCATTTATACATCTGCATTCAAAACTCTTGGGCTAGAGCTGAAAATCAATCGTCATCAACAAAAAGAAAACAAGAAACCCACAGGATAAGAAACAGCTCCCTGAGGGAGGCCAAGACCCAAGTGACAAATAATCAGCACCCAGGCCAGGGGCTGGGATCAAGCCAGAACTGTCCACACACATCTCACTGAGACCGCTTCACTCCCTTTGAGGCAAGAGGGAATGAGAGCTTTCTCAATAACCTTTAGACGTGCAGAAGACATTTTTAAGATTTAGGTTCCATGTGGCACCCACAAATGTCAGCAGATGCCTATAACAGTATATGCAGCACTTCTTGATCATTGAAACGAAGAGACACTCAAAATAATGGGGGCACCAGCAAGAGAGAAATCTCCCGGGAGGGTTCTCCTGAAGTTCATTAAGACCGGGCACCAGGGTTCTCATTCTGGAGGCCAGGGCAGATCTAGAGTCAGGAAGAAGATGGAGGAGGAGCTGAGGGACACCATGCTGGACTGAAAGCCAGCAAGTATGCAGATTCCATCAGCCCAGTGAATAAAGCAAGTAATAAAGAGAGAAAAGCAAAAGCTAACGTTTGTAGAACACATCCTCTACACTAGTGTGTTAGAAGACTTGCATCTGTTATTTAATTAATCTTCATCACAACGAGGCAGGTATAACAATGGCCGTTTTACAGATGAGGAAACTGAGTATCAGAAAGAAAGAAATCTGCCCCAAGGTCACCATGAGAAGGTGACAATCAGTAAATAAACAATTATTGAGCACCTGCTGTATGCCAGGACTATTCTGGGCTTTGGAGACACAGTAGCAAACAAGACAAAATCCCTACATGGATTTTTTGGGAGAAAGGAGATGTGAAAATACATCTGTCAGATTCCAAACCCCCCATGCCATGCTGCCTAGTGGGAATAAAAAAAAGAAAAAAAGCAACCATAAAGCCAGCCTCTTTGTTTTCAAGGATGGAAACAGAGCCCCAATTCCCTAATCACTATCCTGTGGACTCAACAAAGTATAGGCACTGGGGGTCAGACTGCCTTGGTTTAAATTCTACCAATACCACTAACTAGCCACATGACCTAGAATAAGTTATTCGCTTTCTCTGTGCTTCAGTTTCCTCATTTGTGAAACGGGAATAATGTACCTACCCAAAAAGGTTGTTGTAAAAATGCAATAAAATATTGATTTGCTTAGGATAATGCTTGATATAATATACACCCAATAAATACTAGTTTATTATTAGTATTAACATTATTATTATTGTTAGTTACTGGGAAGAGAAGGAAGGGACTCAGCACATACAATGGTAAAAAGACTAGCAGCTCCCATAAATGCCCTCTGCCCTCTCCTGCACAAGGGGGAATTATTTCTCTTCATACCCAAAGAAGCCCTTCAGGCTGCCCTTCAAGGAGATTTTAAACTCTCTAGAGGACGAACTGTCTCACTCATCTTCATAACCCCAGAACCTTGTACCTAGCACAAAGCATTGTATAACAATAAATGGATTTAAAGTATATTAGCCAGATTTTACCCACATCAAAATCTTGGGTCATATGAAGCTTCTCAGCTGGAAAAAAAAAAACTATATATATATATATATATATATATCTCCTAAGGTCATCTGGGTAGGAAACAACTAGGCGATGTGCTCTAGGTACACCCACCAGGGATACTTCCACCTCTCTTTAGAGAGAGGCAGGGACCTAGGAAGGAGGCCTGTCACCTCGTGAATACCCCAAGTTCTACAGTCAGGCTTCCCAGATGCCCAGGACAGTGATGTGGATCCAGGGAGCAGCAGGAAGGCAGCTGGTCTCCACCCAGACCAAAGACTGGCCAGAGCCACCCAATTCCCAGGCCATTGCTCCAGAGGCCAACAGGCCACCACGTACCATATGCTCCATGCAGATACTGATCTCACCATCGCTGTAGAATGCTCCATAGAAGCCCACGATGTATGGAGAGTTGCACTCATGCAGAACCTGCAGCTCCCTTATGATCTGGTTCCGGATTGCAGGTTTGATCTCCAGATGAATTAGCTGAGGAAAGAAAGGTGGGAGGGGAAGAAGGGTTTTATGGAAGGAAGAAAAGGAGGAAGGGAAGATAGATGGAACCTTTTTTGGTTTTTTTTGTAGAGACAGGGTCTCATGTTGTGCAGGCTGATCTCGAACCCCTGGTCTCAAGAGATCTCCCGCCTCGGCCTCCCAAAGTGCTAGGATTCTACAGGTGTGAGCCGCCGTGCCCGGACTAATAGACGGAATCTTTCTTAAATGTTTAAGCTCTTAAAGGTAGGGGGCACTAGGCAAGTTTTCACAAACAAGTTTCCGGTGCTCACTTCAGCAGCACATATACTAAAATTAGAACCATACAGAGAAGATTAGCATGGACCCTGAGCAAGGATGACACGCAAATTGGTGAAGCGTTCCGTATTTTTAAATAAAATTACAATATAGCAAACTGGAAAAAAACCAAGTTTTTGTTCAACCAAAGTAGTGAGTGTCAGTGGACAAAGGCAGGTGTTAGCAATGGAGAGCTGCAAGCAGGAGAGGGCCAGCTGTATTTCAGCTCAAGACCAGGGAACAGGGGGTTCACCCCTCCCAAGAACAAAGCTAACTGGAGGGCTTACTGCAAAATGACCTTTGGAGCTGACATACAAGGGGAAAGTTGACTTAGAGGACTTGGTTCATACTCAAGGGTTGTGGGGATAGAAGGGTGTGAGGAACTAAGGTATGCTGGCCTAAATTGCCCAGGAGATTTCTCCTTGAGCTCAAGAGCCTGATGTGGCTGAGATTTAGCCAAAGTCTCAAGAGCTACCTTATGTCCCTCTAACATTTTCCCTTGTTCAGCTGGGCAGACAAAGGAAAGCCATATTAAATAGTTACCTAATAAGGTTGAGCTTCTAAAAAATGCCACCAACAACGAGTGCCGGAGGACATGGAAGCAGTGTTTATCAGTGTGGGCTGCAGCAGCTAGTGAAAGACTGACAAGGGGTAAGCCTTGAAGATGGGCACTGTTTGGAAAGATGGAGCAGCATGAGCAAAAATACGGCGACAGGAGTGAACACAATGTGCAGAAAAACATGGAAGACTCCAACCTCTCTGGAGCAGGAGGTGTGTTCAGAAAGAGGACCAAGGGTACACAGGAAAGGGAAGTCCAACTCGGAGAATGCATGCCACGGTGGGGAGTCCAGATGTTATAATGCAGGGAGATGAAGGGCCAGAACACAGGGAACCAACTTCAAATCAGTGTTCTGTGCGTTTGCTGGGGCGGGTTCAATGAAAGCAGCTTCTCCTGCACTTGATAAATGACAAACAGGCACCCTGGCATTCCTTCCACAGCACACAGAAAGTTAACGAAGGGTCACTTGTTGTTATGTTCTAGACTGGGGATAGGGACTAACACACTAACACAGTCATCAGTGTGCTTATCCATTATCTGACAGATAACATGAGTTCAAAATTCAAACAGCACAAAGAGGTACTGGTGAGTCAGTCTTCCTTCTACTCTTGTCCCCAGGCCTCCCAGTAGCCGGAGAGAGAACCTAATTACCTGTTTATCAAGGCAGACTCACCTTTCTGGCCATGACCAGACCGGAGGGCTTGTGGGAGACCTTAAACACCACTCCGCCATTGCCAGCCCCCAGCTCGCTGATCTTCTCGAAGTCGTCATCCTTCAGTTCTCCCACCTTCTGTTTCTGGGTAAGAAAGGCCTCAAGGCGCTTCCGCTGCTGTTCATCAAGCTCCAGCTCCTCCAGCTTCTTCTGCAAGGCCTCCAGGTTGGTCCTGTCCCAAAGAGGGAACACAGATCAGTACCATCACCCGAGAAGTCAAGCCAGAGAATCACTCCTGTCGTGGCGAGCTCCAGCTCTGGGGCCAGACAGAGAACCCACAGAGGAGGCTAGAAGTGAGGGACCCACCCACAGTGGCTCTGCCCTGCTCTTCACTCCAGCCACCTCACACGGATTCACCACTGACAGGCTCTGGTTTCCTTATTTGTATTTTATAAAAAGAGGGAAATAGAGCTTTCAATATGCTGCAAATCTACAAGAGGAACCAAAGAATCTACTAAAATCCAGAATGAGTCACCTTAATTTGCTTTAAAATCCCAGTATCCCAGTTTAAAAAGTCTCACTAATGTTGGTTTTATTAAGTTTATACCATATGCAAAATAAAATTCCCTAAATCTACTAAACTGAAACCACACCAGCTATCAACTGAATCACAACAGTAGAAAACCTCATTTCCAAAGTCATCAGGTTTAGGAACCAGGTCAATCAAAAAAATCAGACAGTGGACTCACGAAAATTATATATATATATAAAAATTTTATTTTTGCATAATACACATAAATGTGCACTCATTCACCCATTTTTTAATGTAGGGCAAGGCCCTTTGAGTAAGGGTCCACTGGTAAGAGTTCCACGTCATCTTTCTTACACATTGTCTATGATTTCCCATTCCTGATTCTTTAAAGTGAAGTAAAAATGTAGACTTGCAGAGTAATCACAGTATAAAATTTTAGTTTTATGATTTCCCCCAATCTTAATGTTCATCTAATTTGACAGCAATGTATTTCAGTGACTTGGACTTACTGAGTCTTTCCACAGCTTTTAACTATTGTTCATAGAAAAAACAGAAAGAAAAAGAAACATTTCATTTGCAGTCATATTTCATCGGTTTATCTGATATTTAAATAAATTACTTAACTACAATACCAGCTAAACTGTACGAATGGGTTTGGGAACAAGCTGGCTCTTGGTAAGCACATAATTTGGCCAGTGCATGCCAAAGCGAGTGGGCGCGGCAGAGAGCAGCCTGCTGGCTGTGCATTCTGCACGCTGTGGGCAGCGCTCAGTGTGCTTCCTGGAGAGAACCAGTGTGCTTCATAGGCAGAACTGAAGAGTGTTCACCACTCCTGTGAGTTAGCCAGGAGGAGGGCAGTGAAGAGAGCTTCCACTGTGTCTCACTGGATTTCGTTCCCTAGTCAAACAGATGGCACAGGTGAGAAGACAAGCCTTCATTACACATCGGCATGTCAGTGCCCCCTGCCACGTACACCCCAGCTCTGAGCTTGAAGGGTAGAAATAAGCATGATCCTCCACTCTTCCTTCACCCTCTCTATCCCAAACCTCCAGGAGGCAGGAGATGGAGACCTAATTCCCTCCCGGCCCCACCCCACGTGGGGAGGTCCAACCTGCCTTACAAATAACACAGCACAGGGGGCCAAAGAGGATGCAAGGCTGAGGTTACTGATTCTCCACATTGGTAACTCGCACACTGGTGCTAGGGACTGAACTGTGTCCCCCCAAATTCGTATGTTGAAGTCCTAAACTCCAGTGTGACTGTATTTTGAGATAAGGCTTTTAGGAGGTAATCAAAGTTAAATGAGATCATAAAGGTGGGGTTGTAATCAGACAGGACTGGTGGCCTTGTAAGAAGAGGAAGATATCCCGCCGTCCCCCACCTGTGCACACATCGAGGAAAGGCTGCGTAAGCACGCAGTGAGAAAGCAGCCATGTGCAAGCCAGGAAGACGGCCCTCACCAGAAGCCAACCGTGCTGACACCCCGATCTCAGACTTGCAGCCTCCAGAACTGTGAGAAAATACATTACCACTGTTTAAACTACCCAGTCTACGGTACTTTGTTATAGTGGCCCAAGCAGACTGAGGCAAGAGGTCAACATCCTCATCCTGCTAAAAGATGCAGCTAAGTCTCACAAGCTAAGCCCCAGTCCCTCAGGTGTGGCGACCCAGAGCATGTGTGGCTGGGAGTGCACAGTGATGCCCTCTGGTGTCCCTTCTCCCAGGTCTCTCCACAAAGGAGCCCAGTGATGACATTTAGAAATATGTCAAATGCAGACGGACCTCACAACTAAAACTTGGATGAGGTTACAGCTGCCTGGAGGGCTCCACAGGCTGGCTGGAAACGTAGGCTCCAAAAGCTGCCACCAAAAAAGTACACAGAGTGTGCATGAGGGGGTGAGGGAAGGAGGGCTGGAGGGAAGGAAAATCGCCCTCCTCGCAACACTGTGTACTCTTCTCAGTGCTTTACCTTTATTAAGACATTTAATCTACAACCCCACAATTAGAGAAACTGAGCAAACTCAAGCACAGACAGGTGAAGTAAGTTGTCCAAGGTCACATAGCCAGTAAGTAGCACAGCCAGAATTCAAATCCAGGCAGAGAGAATAAACCTCTAACTTAACCATGATGCTGTATTATCTATTCAAAAAGTTCAATACCTTCAAGGGAGGTAACTTACAAACATGGGTAAGATGCCAGTATGAGGCATTTAGCACACCAGGGCTCAATCATACGTGAAGATGGCACACTCTATGTGAAGAGCCCTTTGCCCCAGGTACAAACCTGCCTCCCTGCACTCCTTTCTGATGATGGATCTATTGGGGCAGATTAACAGTGCCTTGTAATTAACAGGGGCCACTGGAAATTCGATCCATTCGGCAGGGAAAAGAAATGCTGACTCTGCTCACTTTCCTGACTCCCTTTGAAATAAGTAGTTCTCGTACCTACAGGAAGAAAAACTAAGTCTGGTCTTCATGCCACCTTTCTCCTTCCTCCAGCTAAGGAACTGGCCCCCACTGTTTAACCACCTCGCCCACCAGCTAAGGAACTGGCTCCTGATCTGTGCTTTCAGCAAGTGGAGGGCAGGGGCACGACAAACACTGTAAGCCGTGGTGGCAAGACTTTCCCAATGGCAGATGTGTAAGGGCGGGACCTGGGGGTGGAACAGCGTTGGCGAGTTAACAAGTCACTAGTATTCAGGAGTCCTGGATTCTTATCCCCAATTGGTCATCAACTATTGTGTGACCATGGACAAGTCACTTAACCTTGCCACATCTCAAATTTCTCTTCTGTAAAACGGGAGTAATGACTCCCTGCTCACTTCACAAGGGGAGGGTCAAAACAGAAAACTAATGGCAAGAAGCACTGACATTCTTGACATATTTCTACACTAATGTAGAGGAATGGGAGGGGAAGAGGAGGAGCAGCCAAGGCGGCAACAGCAGGATCCAGAAATTACTGCCTTTAATTATTCTTAAAATATGCTAAAAGTTTTTTAAAACCTTTTTTAGAGAATGAAAGATGAAACATTTTATCTGAAGGTGAAAGGAAGGCCCTGGCACCAAAATGGCTTTCAGTACTTACTAAAGAGATGCCAATCAATAATGTAACAGTATTCAGAACTGCTTCCTCTCACAAGGGAGTTGGTGTTCAACAAAGCCCATTTCTGCACTCCCAGGGTAAAAGGCTTCAAGCAAAGGGAATTTGAGAGGGGACCCTCACCCCTCAACCACATGACAAATCTCCAAAACTCAGAGGGCAAGAATCTGCCTCCTTCGCAATCTTTGGTTTTAACTAAAATCAGCAAAACTGAGACTGGGGATTATTTAAAAAAAAAAAAAACAAAACCTGGGATCTGATGGCAGCGGGATATCAGAACTTAGTAACATTAGTGTCACCACTAAAGTTGGTCTATAACCTCTGACTGCTAAATCTGACTGGCCAAAAAGAAAAAACAAAGCAAAACAAACAAACAAAAAACCTGGAGCTCCAGCACAATCAATCTCTGACACAGCCCTCTCTCCAGGGACCAGCTGTGAGTGGCTCCGACCCCCACCACATGCACCACAATAGAGAGAAAACAGCACACTGTAACCTAAATTCTGCATCACGGCTATCTAACAGTAAATACAAGTTCATCGAGATACAAGAAGATTATAGGTTTGAAGTGGGAAAGCAGAGAAAAACAAGGGTTGTCATTTGCTTTCTGAAAACACCAGGGAGGCACAATGAAAGGGGTGGGAAAGGATGGTCCTATGGGCAAGAACATCGCCTTCCCTCTTAACTCACCCATCTGCTGAGCCTAATTACACTGCCACAACTAGAACCTTTCATTTGTGGCTTTCATTTGTGGTTTAAATCAAGAAGCAGCATAAAATGTAGCCCAGGGAGGGACCTTGAAGCCCACCTGATCCAACCCCCATCTACAGTTGAGGAAACTGAGGCCCAAGCAAGATCACACAGTTTATTGGCGGCGGGTCTCCCAACTCCAAGAACAGATCTCCTTTCAAGGCCCTGCACTGCCCCATCCAACCCTGATGGTCACTGAACTTAGAGGGTGGCCTACTGGATGACTGAAGGGAGCAGGGGGGTGGTGTCCAAACAAAGGAATGGGGTCTTCAAACTGCCAGACACCAAACAGAAATGGCCCACAATTGCATGCCAAATGCCAGCCAGCTGTCGCCAACCTGAACCTTACTCTAGCCTTGATGGCAGCCCTTGCCTCTGCCAGGAGGGTACACCGAGGGGCAGGCAGAGGATGACGACCAATCACCGTGCTGGAAGAAAAGGAAGGGCCCCCATGCAGGTGGGTGTCCTCACCACAGAGCCCAGGGAGTTCTCCCTCCCCTGTGGCATTTGGCAAGTAAGAATACCACCGGGGCAGGAAACAAGTTAGGGAGCAGGCAAGGAAGAGGGAAGGAGAAGCAGAGAGCCCCAGGCTAAGAGGGATCCGCACCCAGAGCGGAAGGGTGCAACCCCTTGATCCACACCCTCTACCACTCCCCATCTGTGAGATCTTGGGCAAGGTACCTTCCTTTCTGGTCTTCAGTGTCTGCACCCATAAGAAAAGTATATGGGGAGGAAGAGAGGAGGGAGGGGAAAGTTCTCTGAAGTCCAAGTCTGTCAATGTGACAGTACACTGAGGAGGTGCAGAAGAAGGCTGAGGGTGTGTTCAAGTTGAGGGCTGAGGAGCTTCAGGGAGGAGTGGGAGAACAAAGAGAAGAACTGGCATCAGGGGTCAAACCATGGACCACTAGGGGTTGGGAGATGGGGGTACAAAGAGTAGTAAGAGAGGAAAGGAGAATGGGCCTGAAGGAGGAAAGAAGAGCGTGCCAAGGCACAGCTTACCAACTTCCAGATCCCGCCTCAGGCAAGCCCATCTGTCAGGGAGTGCAGATGCATTGACTAGGGCCAGTGCCAGGCAGCACGGTGGGGAAGGGGTTCTATACCCTCCCACACGTCGATCCCATAGGAGGGGTTGTTCAACTAAACTAGGCAACAAAATTCTAGGATTATGCATACCCGCTCTGTGAAAGGAGCCAGGCACAAAAGAGCATATACTCTGTCATTCCACATACATAAAATTCAAAAAACTAATCTATACAATTATAAATTAGGAAAGTGATCACTCTTCAGGGGGTAGTAACTAAAACACGGCATGTGATGGTTAATTTTATGTGTCAACTTGGCTGTGTCATGATGCCCAGATACTTGGTCACTGTTCTGATGTTTCTGTGAAAGTCTGTTTTGTTTTGTTTTTTTTAGAGGGGTGATAATATTAACATTTAAATTGGTGGACTTTGATTAAAGTGGATTACCCTCCACAATGTGGGTAGGCCTTGCCCAAGCAGTTGAAGGCCATAATAGAACAAAGACTGACCTCCCAGAAGGTCAGTAGCAGCAGACTGCCTCTACTGCATGCAAGAGTTGAACTGCATGCAACTCTTCCTGGGCCTCCAGCCTGCTGGCCTACCCTGCAGATTTTAGACTTACCAGGCCTCTGCAATCACATGAGCCAACTCCCTAAAATAAATATCAATCTCTCTCTTTCTGTACACACACACACCCCTGTTGATTCTGTTTCTCTGGAGAACCCTGATGAATATAGCGCCTGAGGGGAATTCCTGGGTGCCAGTAATGCTCAGTTCTTGATCTGAGTGCTGGTTACAAGGTGCATTCGGTTTCAGAAAATTCATCAAGCTATGCATTTATGCTACATAAATGAACCTGAACCTGGGAGTCGGACTATGTAGGTATGAATCCCTGTTTGGCCACTTAATAGCCATGTCAATTTGGCCAAGTTACTTAAAAGCCTTAAGCCTTGAGTCTTTCATCAATAAAACAGGGTTAACAGTGGTAATCACATCATGGGGTTGTCAGGAGACTAAAGGAGCTTATCCACATTTAGCAAACGACCTAGTTCACAGTAGGTGCTCAATAAATACTATCAAATCAAATATTATTAACCAATAATTAGATGACAACAGGAGAACAATATTAAATATTTCTTTACCATTTAGATCATTCCAACTTTTTAACATTTCACTCTCATTTAATCTCTACAACCACCTTTTATATTTATCATCACATCTGGACTTTAACTGCCCTTAGCTGTCTATATTCCTTTCACTACTTCACTAAGGGCCTTCCAGTGCCAGAACGTATGAATTCTCAGAGAAGACCTGGGAAGATGAAACGATCAATTTATTCTCAAAGGAAAAACAAGGATAACTGTCAATGGAGTTTATATGCAGACAAGAAATAATGTCCAGGGCCTCAAACCATATAACATGGGAAGCCAACCACTTTGCTTGCGGAGAACATGCCCTTGGTACTTAGCTGCAAAGTTCTATCCTTGGTACGCTACAGGAAAAATATATTAGGATTAGAGAATGTTAGCACTGGGCAAAACTTGGACCACCTAGTTTAACTGCCCTATTTTAACTACAAGAAAAACTGATGGGAAGTGACCTGCTTAAGTTCACAGAGCAAGTGAGTCTCAGAGTTAAACCCAGGTCTTCTGATTACCAATGCCTTCATACCTATTTCCCAAGCACAGAGAAGCCACATGTTTTTCTTTTTTTCTAGTAGTTTCATGTCCCCACACGAAAGACCAGCTCTGCGCTGGCCAGAAGCAGCCGATTTCCTGCATATGTCACTGGCCCTGGAAGCTGCTTTCAGGAACAATAACTGTAAGACTTTTGTCACCTACACATCTGTCAGCAAGCAGAGAAGAGTAGGCGGCCAAGATGTGCTCTACACGAGCAGCCAGTATCCAGAAAAAGGTAAAAAAAAAAAACGAACTCTGCTAAATTCACAGCGCATTAAGAACCTTGCAAGAGAATGATTGCACTGAAGGATGGCTTCCCACGGCTGATTAAGAATCTAAGCCCAAAGCTGGGCTCAACACTAAAACAAAGCAAAGGTCTGTTATCACTAAAGGAGGTATAGGAAACTTTCTCCTGCCACAAATACAAGAGGGAGAGTTTGGCTGCCATGCAAGGATGGGAAAGCATGTTGGGAAAACCCCATACCCAAGGTCTATACTTACA